>PVKS010013107.1:0-51815 GCA_004027875.1 Aplodontia rufa | reverse complement strand
GCCCCAGGTCTCATCGGCTGCAGAGGAGGAAAGCTCAGCTCAGATGCACAGCTGGGCTCCCCCAAGGTCACAGACCTCGAAAGCGCAATTGGATCCGATCGGGCCGCTGCAGCTGGGCCTGCCTGGCCTACGTCCTGGAGAGCCCTCCCGCGGACGCCCCAGGCACAAGGTCCAGGTGGACTTCAGCTCCTCACTGGCTTTCCGACCCCGCACCTGGGTCCTTAGTGTGCTTGAGCCCAGCTCCGAGGAGCTGCCGTGGCTCCAGGTTCCGAGGCCCTCGCCCTGCGCTCCCTGAAGCTGCCCCGCTTTCCCGCAGCCCGCAGGGAGCGCATGTGAAGTGTTTTCTGGTCAACTGTCGCCCTCCCCACCTACACCGTTCGGTCGTGAATGTCCCCTAAAGGCCCTTGTCTTAAGGCCCAGCCACCCTGTGGTGCTATTGGGAGGGGTGGAACCTTTAAGAGGCGGGGCCTGGTGGGAGGAAGCCAGGCTGTGCCCTTGAAGGGACATTGGAGCCCAGCCCTTCCCCTCTCCTGCTTCCTGAGGTCAGCACCCACCTCCAGGGGGCTGCCTCCCCACAGGCCCAGAGCAAGGGGCCATCGCCTGCCACCACCCAAGGCAAACCTGTCCTGCTTGCAAGGCGATATCTCAGGTGTTTAGTCAGTGACAGAAGCCAGCCCAGCCTGTGTGCTCCAGGAGAGGTGACTCACTGCTCTGAACCCTCTCCTGAACTGTCCCTTGTGATCTGACCCAATGTCAACTCAGGACATTCCCCAAGGCCTTTCTAGAACTACCCCAGGCAGATTCCCCTGAGGGCAGAGCTGAGGCAGGCCACACCCCGCGGCTGACTGGCTTTCAGGTGGGTACCAGCCCTTCACGTGCCCCTGGGCACAGCAGTCAGGTGGCGGAGCTAAGGCCCCAGCCTGGCCAGCAAGCCAATCCTGCTCCTCCTTCAATGTCCCCGTGAGAACTGGACGACTGTGGCCTGGGGGCCAGGCAGGGCCTCCTGCTTGTTAAGGCCCACGGCTTGGAACTCAGCAGAAGCAGAGGGTGCTGGGGTTGCAACCCACCCAGCTGACTGCGCTCGAACAAGTGCAGAAGACCAGAGCCACCAGAGTCTTCAGACCTCTGTGCTGAAAAGTACGCTAGGATGACCGCTTCTGTGGCCTCTGTCATCAGGAAACCACACAGGCAACGGCTATGTCAGCCCAGACTCTTCCCGTGACAGGAGACAGAACTGACTTCAGGAACAGATGGATCTAGGTGCTCATGTGCCTCCCGTCATCTGTGTTCTGTTGTCCTTGGAGTCCGTTTGTTAGGCCTTCACGTACAGAGGCCCTGACTCAGCTTTCCTGCTAGTCCTAGGAAGTCCCAGAATGGTGGATCATGAGACTCCTAGAGCACTTGGCCTTGAACCTCTGTCAGATGGAAGGAACACTCTGATTGGTCGGTACCAGATCAAGTGGAGACTCCAGCCTCCAGGGCTGGAAAGGACTCAGAGAGCCTCGCTGCCAACTCCTGTGGGCCACATTGACACCCCCAGCGCTGGGATTCGGCTTTGCCCAGCTTGGGGAAACTGAGGCTCAGAAGGCGGAAGAGCTTGCTGAAGGTCTCAGCAAAGGAAGAGACAGGGATGAGCATGCATGCTGAGCCACGCAGTCGGACAGCTGGGCTCTTCCTCTGCCGCTCCCCAGGACACCAGTGTCTCCCGGAGACTCCAGGGAGTGCATCCGTGGCCTGGTGACCTTGCACCCATGCACAGGGTGGGGAGACAGCACCAGAGCACCTGCACTTCTTCTCTGGGCTTCCTTTCCACCCTCAGTGAGTGCCAGAAACAAGAAAAACGTCTACTTAAAAAGGGGGAAAGAACACAGATTCTACGAGCCCCCATATTTTGAAAACAGTTTCACATCTGCACTGAAATTCCTCCAGCAACGAACATCCACAGATAAGAACAAAGTCATGCTCCGCGGGGAAAGCAGCCGCCTCCGCCTGCTCCCCCGATGGCGCGGGGCAGTCATGCGTGTCCACTGAGTCTTGGCCATCACGGGATTCATTAGCGTTGGCCCACGAGCTGTTTAAAGAAGTCTTCTTACCATGAAAAGAAGAAAGGCAAAGTGAAAACATCTTTGGATACATTTTTGAAGAGCTGAAAGGAACCCAGTAGAGCTAGAATCAGCGCCAGCACAGCCCTGGTTCTTTCCTGATGCTCAGACTCACACAGACGTGAACACTGCAGGGGCGATAGTGTCTCATTTTCAGAAAGAAGCGTATTCCCGCACAGCCTCTTGGATGGATGATCTCCGAGTTTCCATGAGCATGACAGCATTGAGCATTGCCTTACTTTAGACAGACAACGAATGGCACTGTCTAGAGATGACCACGTGCCTGGTAACAGACATTGCCCTCCATTCCTTCCTGGGGGCGTCCCATCCAATAACAGAAGTTGAAAATGGCAGATACTTTCTCAAATGGCCTTTGCCTATATGGTACTAACCAATAAGAAATCTCTAACAGATTCTTGAAAAAAAAAATCACCCATGCAGGAGAAGAGGCCTTAAATTCCTCTTTTGGATTGTGAAGATGGGATGGCTGGAGCTGATGCAGCTATTTTGCAACCAGGAAGTGACAAGGCTAAAGACGGAAAGCAATGGGCTAAGAATGGCAGAGCTGAAGGGTAGAAAGATACTGGCTCCTTGATGACAAGACTGAGCTGCACACCTACTTCCAGACTTCTCACCGTGTATGAGAATAAAAGTATTTGCCAGATAAACCACCATGAGTTGAGTGTTCTGCTACTTACACCTGATAACACTCCAAATAATACACCTGAATGACCCTTCTGTGTACATACGGAACTGAGGCAGAGAAGGCAAGTCTGCCCAGCTCCCCTACTAGCTTGATGGAATGGGGCACTGGCAGCCACATTTATACCCCATGACCTCACCCACTGGCCACAGCTAAGGGACTGAGGACAGTGGTCCGAGTCCACCTGAGACTGCTGGGAACCGAGAATTGGGGTTCAGAAACAACAAGCAGTTCATGAATGTGAACCTGAGAGATAGTACACAGACCCACAAAGCCAGCGTGAGGACACAGAAGGAAGCACGTGGTAGCTCTGGCAAAGAAGGCCAAGATGGGACAAATGGTGGCCTGCTGATGCTGCTTCCTGCTTCCAGTGCTCGGAGTTTTCCACCTTTGTAGTTTGCACCTGGGGCCCTGCTTCCTTTGTTCAAGCTGACCTGAAATGGGATCGTTCAGTCTTGCCAAGCCCCCAGGCTGCTGGTGGCCAAGGTGGGGTAGAACCTGCACCCCAGCTTGTTATGCACCCAGGTGTCTGCAAACGCCCAGGGCCAGGTGCCCTTCCAGCGCACTTCTCAGGATACTCTTAATCCTCACAACCTTCCTCCGAGATGGGTCCTGTTCACGCCCCATCTTCCAGAGATGAAATGGAGCCTTGGAGATTTTAAGTAATTTGCTTTAAACCGCACAGCTAGCATGAGGCAGAGCCGGGACTTTACCTCCCTAGCTGGAGCTCACCGCTCCTTTGCTCTGCTCTCTCCCTCCCATCACGCCCGCCACCCATAGGCTGAGGAATTTGAAGGGTCTCCTGTCTCCTATGGCCCTAGAGGAACTTGTACAGACCTAGATGCTTCAGATGCTACCTCCTGAGGAATCCAGAAGACCTCCTGGGAGAGCTGTTCTTTGGTTGGGGTATTTAAACATGAGTTGGAGTTTGCCAAACAATGGAGTAAGGATGGAACCTCGGTCCATCAGGCTACCACAAGGAAACGCTAGAGACCAGGCGGCCCATCAAAAACAGAAGGCTGTCCTCAGAGCTGTGGGGGCTGGGCCCAAGGTCAGGGTGCTTGCAGATTGTGGGCCCAAGATCAGGGTGCTTGCAGATTGTGGGGCCAAAGTCAGGGTGCTTGCAGATTGTGGGGCCAAGGTCAGGGTGCTTGCAGATCAAGGTAAGGGTGCTTGCAGATTGTGGGTCTGGTGAGGACCCATCCTGGTTCACAGAGGGCCATTTTCTCTCTGTGTCTTCAGATGCAGAAGGTGCAAGGGAGCCCTTGGAGTCTGTTTTACAAGACACGAGGCCCATTCACCGGGGCTCTGCCACTTGCCTGAACGTCCTGCAAAGGCGCCCCCCAAACCCCGTGAGGCGGGCACTGGGAGTGTAACACAGGGATGTGTGGGTGGCATGCACGTTCAGCCCGGTTCAGAGTATTAGTCAGAGTTCAGGGACACCAGGACAGGGTGTCGTTACAGGGTGCTGGGGGCTCACACAACTGCTGCAGGGATGGAGAACCCTCTCCAGGCAACACACCCCAGGGCGCTGCCACCCAGCCCAGCAAGGACCCCTCAGCTCCCCCTCCAGCCCTAGAGGGGTCTCTCCAGGTCCCTCCTCTGCTTCGGCAGCTGCTGACCTCAAGGCCAGGCCCAGAGCTCCTGAATGGTGGGGGCTTGGTGGCTTTCCACACCCAAGCCACAATGAAGGCATGGCCTTCTGAGCTGTCCTGGGGATGGACCCTGCACCCCCAAGACTCATAACAAGGGCATTCAGGTGCAGGTGGCCAGAGACACTGTCGCATGCCCATCACAGAAAGGCTAAGGCACAGGAAGCACGTGCCCCTTCTGGCTGGGCACCGAGACGACCCCCGCACCCCTCAGGGTGCCTTTGGTGCTGGGCGAGGCTCCTGAGCAGCCACCTGAGGGCACCTTTGCATTGTGGTGACCTCTGCGGGCAAGGGCAGACTCTTCTTGATGGACCTCGGAGGCCTGGAGTGGTGCCAAGTGTTCCAGAAAGGCCAACTGCTGTGGAGAAGGACAGGGTGGTAGAAGGACAGAGACAGGGACAGCAGACGGGGGGCAGCCCATGCGTAAGCTATCAACCTCCTGCAGTCTGGGTCCTGGCTGGTGGCCATGATGCAGCATCTGAAGGCCCCACCCCTCCAGAGGACCAAGTATACCCAAGGACTCAGCCTTCAAGGTCATCCTTGCACTGAAAACCAGAGTCCTGCCAAGAACCGGGTCTTAAAGAGCCAGCAGCCGCCTGTCCAGTCCTTTCACTCCGAGGTGTCCTCCCCTGGCACGAAGGCCAGGAGCGGGTGGTGACATCTTCGCTAGCTCCCTGTCCCTCACCCACCATTAAAACCTAGGACCCCTCAAACACTGGCCAGGAATCTGATTCCAGGCTCCAGTCCACCTAAAGCTCAATGGAACTAAAGCCACACAGTAGCAATGACACTGCTGGAGCCCGAGTCTGTTGGACAGGCACAGACCTGCTCTGCCAGGAGGGTGACCCAGCCTGTCTCCACTCATACTCCCTGGAAAGCAGCAGCCCTGGGAGCCGTTGGCAGAGACACTGAGGGGAGACCTCGGACAGACCTGGAGGAGGCAGGAGGGGCCGCGGAGAAAGACTGGGAGGGGGATGCACCTTCTCCTTCCTCCCACCCACCAAAGCCCCTCTCCTGAAGGTGCCCTTCCCCGGGTCCTGCATGGGGGCCCACACCACACACCTGAGGTCCCTCAATGCTCCTGCATCATCAGAACCCCAGACCCAAACCCACAGAACCACATGCTCCCTCCCCGGCCCCCAGCCCTCTCCACAGGAACCCCACGGGCCCTAAGGGGACCCTGCCCTCAGGCTCCCCTCTAAGGTACCACCTGTGATCCCAGCAGGACACCGTTGCCCGAGAAAAGTCCAAGGTGCCCCTTTGCGCATCCTGAGGCTACTTTACTGTCCCAGAGGACGCGTGGCAGCATCTGCAGAGTTTTCCGGATGTCCTGAGAAGGGTGCTGCTGGCATCTAGTGGGTGGAGGTCAGGGTGCTGCGGGCATCGTGAAATGCATAGGAAATCCCGCGATGAAGACCTCACAAAGCCCACAGTGCCCAGGTGAGGACCTCATCAAGGTAACCCTGCTCAATGCATCCTAATGGCCCCCCTGGGACCCTCACCGAGGCTCGCCCCCTGCTGCACCGTCTCCTGGGCCTCCGTGGTGTCTGCCTCTGCCTCTGCCATCACCACAGCTCCTCAGGCTGAGTGGAGATGCCCCACCCACAGGCCCGCTGCCCGCTCTCAGGGTCTCCCCGCGGGGCCTGCACCCCAGTGGTCCCCGCAGCAGACAGAAGACCTGACCCTCTGACTGTCCAGCACTGGTCTCCCTCCAAAGAGACGGGAAAGGCGCCCTGGCTGGTGCCACGAGACAAGGCCAGGCAAGGACCAGTCCCCAGGAGCCACGCCACTGTGGGGAAAATATGCTGAGCAGCAACCAGGCCTGAGTCATCCCCTGACTCCAAAGGCCCAAGGTCACGCTCACAGCCAGGAAGGATGCCAAGGCTGGGCCGCAGGCAGTTGGGGCTCCGTGCAAGAAGCTGGGATGAGGCTGCCCCGACTCTCCTAGCCTTCCCTCCCTTCGCTCCACTGAGCGCTCTGGCCAAGGGCTGCCCCGGCTCCCACCTCCCAGGCCTCTGCTCGCCCCTGCCCTCCCCTAGGAGGTGAGTCCCTGCAGCTCTTCACACCCGCCCAGCCTCCAGCCCCGCTGTTAGAGCGGGTGTGCACACTTCTAGAAAGAAATACCAACGGCCACCCAAACCATGAAAAAATGCCCAACATCATTAGCAATCAACACCGCCCGAGATCTCATCCCACACCAGCCGGAACGGCAGCCAGCAAAAATGGAAACAATAGGGGCTGGAGCGCTGGCTCCGTGGTTACGGAGCTTGCCTGGCACGCTCGAGGACGCGGGTTCGAACCCCAGCACCACGCACGCAACAGAGTGTCAGAGCAACGAAAGCCACGTGAAAAACACTAAATAAAACTGATTCTCCCCCCCACCCCGCCCCATCTCTCTTTAAAAAAGAAAGGAAGGCAAACAGTAAGTCTTGGAGAGGGTGCAGCAGTGGGATTGTAAACAAGCACAGCCCGCCCCGAAATCAGCGCGGCAGTCAGAGTCGAAGTGGACCCACGCACGCCCCGCTGTCCCACCCCTTGGTGTCCACCCTGAAGAGTGAAGGCCCTCTTACCACGCAGATCCATGCATGGCCACGGCTATAGCAGCACAACACGCGACGGCCACGCTGGAACCAGCCCAGGTGCCCATCAACGGAGGAACAGGTGGAGAAAACGTGGGGCATAATGACAATGGAGTGTTACTCAGCCAAGAAGAAAATGAGATTATGGCGTTTGCAGAATAATGGATGGAATTTGAGACCATCGTGTTAAGTGAACTAAGCCACACTCGAAAGGTCAAGTAAGGGTCACGTGTTTTCTCTCATCTGTGGAAGTTAGAAAAGGAAAAGGAGGGATCTCACAAAAATGGATGGAAAACCAATGGAACAGAGGAAAGGGACCAGGCGAGGAAGGCGGGGAGGAAGAGGGGAAATCCTGGGGGATCAGATTATGGTGTTATGTGGTGCCTGCACGACCACGTGTCCCACCACTGTCTGCAATTACAAAATGCACTGATGCCAACACGTGGAGGGGGGCTGGAGCCGTGGCTCGGAGGTTACGGTGCTTGCCTGGCTTGCACAAGTATGCAGGTTCAAACTCCAGCACCCACGTACACAACTAAGTGTCAGAGCAACGAAAGCCATGGGAAAAACTCAATAAAAATTGATTCTCTCTCTCTCTCTCTCTCTCTCTCTCACTGTCCGTCTCTCTTTTGGAAAAAAAATGTGGAGAAAGAAAAAAGCAGGGTCACAGCATTTCAAAGGCATATGTTCCCCCTGGTCCCCGGGTACGAATGTCCATTCTTCATGCTGCCTGATGGATGGCGACTTTCCCAGGGGCAGGGTGCTGCCCGTTCCACCCTGAGCCTCAGAGGGGCGCTGGGCCCACAGGAGGTGGGCCGCCCTGGAGCGAGCCTGCTCCCTCCTCCCCCACCTGTGACCCATCCCCACCCCTCCACCCGCTGCTCTCCCCACACTGGCTTCACAGGGCTCCTCTCTGGGGAGGCCTCCCGCCCCCGGCCCAGGTCAAGGCCTGCTGTGAGCGCCAGCTGGGCCTCTCTGTTCCTAGCCCTGCCACCTTCAAGCAGGTGCTCAGCTCCCAGCGCTGTCTGACCAGCCCTGGGGTCGGAACCACTTTCCATGCCGCCCTCTGCAGAGCGTTCAACTCACGTCATCGAGGCAGAAGGCTCAGGCCTGCCCGGCCGGGTGCCCTCCCTACACCTGTCCCTGTCCCTTCCTCCTTCCTGGCAGAACCCAACCCTTTGTAGAGATGAAACTGTCCGCCACCTGCTTTCCCAGCCACCCTCGTGACTGGGGCACAGACAGTGACCAGTCCTGGCCAGCGAGGCCCGAGGAGCACGCTGGGGCTGCGGGGAAAGCGTCCTTCTTCTCCAGTGGGTGGGCGCAGGTGGGCGCAGGTGGGCACGACCACACCAACCCACCGCGAGTGAGAGCCACTTTGCACCCTGATGGGAGACGGTCCTCATTCTCTGAGGACGGCAGAAAGAAATCTGTGGAAAGTAAGTGACCTTAAGGACCGCTGGGCCATTGCAGCAGCTCAACCGCTTCCCTGTGCCTGGACCTCTTCCTACGTGAAATGAAAGACGTCTTCCTTGCTTAAGGCAGGGTCTTTACCCTGCGCGTTGCACCCCATGGGGACGCACGAGGTGGCTTTAGTGGGTCACAACAGGGTAGAAGAGATAGATGGGACTGGTAACGCAAATGCAGAGTCAGGGGCCGCCGGGGCTCTGTGCAAACGAGCTTCCTGTCATCCTCCACGCGTGTGCAGCGCGTCGGCACCGAGTGGCGGTGGGAGGCGCCTTTCCTACCGTGCCCTGAGGGCTTCCGGAAAGCAAGCCTTGCGGGTTGGCTTTAGTTGCTGGCTGGGTACTCACAGCAACGCTTCCTATCCCAGCAAGCGGCCTTCAGCATGCACCAGCCTCTCCCCCACCAGGGACGTCGCTTACCGACCAAGACACCTTCGCACTGGCTGCTTCTGCCTGTTTACGGCAGGCATGCTCAGAACTATAATCACATAACGTAATCACAAATGATGCGACTGGATGACCCACGGGCCTTAGAGGAAAATCTCTGCTTCTAAGTTGACTGCTTTGGAAAGACTCGATAAATACAAGCCCCAGAAGACATATCTGTTGCATGGAGGTAAGGAGTAAGCTCCAAACAGCTGGTGAGGATTCCATAAAAGCCGACAAGCAGAGGCCACGTGTGTCCTCCCGAATGGAAGGCGTTCCGATGTTATAACAGGACCTGGGGGGAAGGATCATTTTTTGACGGAAAATCACTTTATAGCAAACTGCTGAGTCTCATTCTCTTCAACTCAGCAAAAGTTTCCTGGTCCTGATTCTTCAATTGATTTAATACCAATAGCCCACTGGTATGGGAGGTGGGGGTGGCCTTAATTTAGCTTCACTCTTCACCCTCCTTCAGCATCTACTTTTTAAAATTCTGGGTTTGGGGCTGGAGCAGTGGCTCAGTGCCTGGGGTGCTTGCATGTAAGTGCAGGGATCCGGGTGCAAACCTCAGCACCACATGCACAACTAAGTGTTGGAGAAACAAAGGCTTGATGAAAAAATAAATAAGTTGATTCTCTCTTTCTCTCACACTCTCTTCCTCCCTCTCTCTCTAAAAAAATAATAAGTTGGGTGTGATGGTTCATGCCTACAATCCCAGCAGCTCGGAAGGCTGAGGTAGGAGGATCACAAGTTTGAGGCCAGCCTCAGCAACTTAGCAACTCAGCTCCCTAAGTAACTTAGGGAGGCCCAGTGTCAAAATAATAAATAAAAAGGGTTAGGGATGAGGCTTAGAGGTTAAGCACCCCTGGGTTCAATCCCTAGCACCTCAAAAATAAAGTAAAATAAAACAGAACATTAATGATCATTTATAAAAGAAAATGCATGATAAAAAATATAAATTCTTCAGCCAATGACATCTACAGATAGAGGGTGGAAGGATGGAAAAACAAACTACCAGGCATATGGCCTGAGAAAGCAAGCTGGAGTTGCAATTCTTATATCCAACAAGGTGGATTTCAAACATAAATTAAACAGAAGAGATAAAGAAGGCCACTTCATCCTAGTAAAGGGAACAATACAACAGGAAGAAATAACCATAGTAAATATATATCCTCCAAACACCAACACCCCCAACTTTGTGGAAGAATTACTCCAAGACATAAAACTACTTGTGGACCTCAACACAACAGTACTGGGAGACTTTAATACTCCTCTATCACCAATAGACAGATCATCAAAGCAAAAAAACACTAAATAATTCTCCAGTCTAAACAACACCATAAATCAAAGAGACTTAACAGACATCTACAGAATATTCCACCCCAAATTGACAGAGTATACCTTCTTCTCAGCAGCACATGGATTCTTCCCCAAAATAGATAATATTCAAGTTCACAAAGGAAATCTCAGCAAATATAAAATAGTAGATATTATTCTATGGATCCCATCAGACCATGACCCTAACAATTAACAGCAAAAATCATCACAGAAAAAACACATATACATGGAGATTGAATAACACTCTATTAAATGAAAAATGGATCCAAGAAGACACGAGAACAGAAATTAAGGAATTCTTGGAAGAGAATGAGAATGAAGACACAACATATCTAAACCTCTGGGACAGCATGAAAGCATTCTTAAGGAGAAAATTTATAGCACTAAGTGTCTACATTAAAAATCAGGAGAGATCCCAAACAAATAAGCTTATTCTCCATCTTAAATCTCCTCAAAAGGAAGAACAATCTAACCCCAAACCCAGCAGAGGATAGGAAATAATCAAGATCAAAGCTGAAATCAATGAAATTGAGAACAAAAATAATAATAATAATAATACAAAGAATTAATTAAACAAAGGGCTAGTTCTTTGAAAAACTGAATAAAATTGACAAATCCCTAACTAATTTAACTAAAAGGAGACACTTAAAGAAAATCAACAAAATAACCAATGAAAATGGGGTGATCACCACTGACCCTATTAAAATCAAACAGAATATGAGAACATATCCTGAAAAACTATACTCCTTCAAATCAGATAATCTGGAAGATATAGACGAATTTCTAGACATATACAATATCCCCAAATTGACACAGGATGAAATTGAAATCCTAAACAGCCCAATAACAGGCATCAAAATCCATACAGCAATTAAAAGTCTTCCAAAGAAAAATATCCCAGGACCTGATGGATTCCCCGCTGAGTTTTACCACACCTTTGAAGAAGAGCTAACACATCTCCTTATCAAGCTGTTCCAAGAAATTGAAAAGGAGGGAACTGTCCCAAAGAATTTTTATGACGCAACCATAACTCTAATACCAAAATCCAACAAAGACACATCAAAAAAAGAAAACTACAGACCAATATCCCTAATGAACATCGACCCAAAAATCCTTAATAAAGTTCTCACAAACCGCATTCAAAACCACATCAAGGAGATAATTCATCATGATCAAGTGGGCTTCATCCAGGGATGCAGGGCTGGTTCAACATACACAAATTAATAAATGTGATTCATCACTTAAACAGAATTAAGGACAAAAACTATATCATCATCTCAATAGACACAGAGAAGGCCTTTGATAAAATCCAACATCCATTTACGATCAAAATGCTAGGGAAAATAGGTCAAAGGATCTTAACTTTGTGAAGGCTATATATGCCAAAACCTCAGCTAGTATAATGCTAAATGGAGAAAAGTTGAAAGTATTTCCACTAAACTCGGGAAGAAGATAAGTCTGCCCTCTCTCACCACTTTTATTCAATATGGACCCTGGCAGAAGTAATCAGGCAAGAGGAGGAAATCAAAGGGATAATAATAGGAAGAGAGGAAGCCAAACTCTCCCTTTTTGCTGATGACATAATCCTATATCTGGAAGATCCAAAAAACTCCACCAGAAAACTGCTTGAGCTTATAAACAGATTTGGCAAAGTGGTAGGCTGTAAGAACAACACCCATAAATCAATAGTTTTCCTATATACTAACAATAATAGGGCAGAAGAAGAAATCAGGAAGTTAGTCCCATTCACAATATCCTCTAAAAGAATAAAATACTTGGGAATTAATCTAACAAGAGAAGTAAAACACCTCTACAATGAAAATTATCAAACACTGAAAACAGAAATTGAAGAAGACCTGAGAAGATGGAAAGATGTTCCATGTTCTTGGTTATGCAGAGTTAATATAATTAAAATGCTCATTCTACCAAAGCACTATACAGATTCAATGCAATCCCCATCAAGATACCAATGTCATTCTTTACAATTATAGAAAAAGCAATCCTTAAATTCATTTGGAACAACAAGAAACTCAGAATAGCCAAAATAATACTAAGAAAGACAAAACAGGTGGTTTTGCAATACCAGATCTAAAATTATACTATGGAGCTGTAGTATTAAAAACAGCATGGTACTGGTATCAAAATAGGAATGAAGACCAAGAGAATAGAATAGAAGACTCTGAGACAAACTCACAAATCTTTAGACATCTGATTTTTGACAAAGGGGGACAAAATATGACATGGAGGAGAGACAGCCTCTTCAAAAAATGGTGCTGGACAAACTGGACAGCCTCTTGCAGAAAGCTGAAATTAGATCCTTATCTCTCACCTTGCACCAAAATCAAATCAAAATGGATCAAGGAACTAGGAATTAAACCAGTTAGCACACAACTGCTAGAAGAAAAATTAGGACCAACAATTCAGCAAGTGGGAGTTGGCAAAGACTTCCTCAATAAGACTGCAAAAGCAAAAGAATTAAAGTCAAGAATCAATGAGTGGGACGCCATTAAATTAAAAAGCTTTCGCTCAGCCCAGGAATTAGTCAAAACAGTCAAGAGACAACCTAAAGAATGGGAGAGAGTCATGGCCTGTGATCTAACAGGGGACTAATATCCAAAATTTACAAAGAACTCAAAAAACAGTAAAAAACACAAACAATCCAATCAATAAATGGACCAGAAAGCTAAACAGAGGACACTGAGCAAGCCAATGAATACATGAGAAAGTGTTCTAAATCACTGGCAATCTGAGAAATGCAAATCGAAACCACATTAAGATTTCACCTCACTCCAGTCAGACTGGCAAAGCTGAAGAATACAGCAATAACAAGTGCTGGAGGGGCTGTGGGGAGATAGGCACACTAGCGCACTGTTGGTGGAACTGCAGACTGGTCCAGCCACTCTGGAAAGCAGTGTGGAGAATCCTCAAAGAATTAGGCTGGGATCCACCATATGACCCAGCTATCCCAGAGGAGTTAGAATCAACACATTACAGCGACACAGCAAAATCTACGTTCGTAGCAGCTCAATTTACAGTAGCTAAATTATGGAATCAACGCAGATGCCCCTCATTGGATGAATGGATCCAAAAGCTCTGGTGTATATACAACAGAGTTCCACTCAGCTATTAGAAACAATGATATGGCTGGCTTTGCAGGTAAATGGATGGCAATGGAAGAAATTATGCTGAGTGAAGTTAGCCAAACCCAGAGAGTCAAGGGTCAAGTGTTCTCCCTCATTTGTGGAGCATGGAGCTAAACCCTGTCTTGGGGGAAAGGTAGTCAAACTCACGTAATAAACACACCAAAAGCATAGCAGCACATAACCTAGGGGAACCATAGACATGTAGGTGGGGGAGGGAGGAAGGGAGAGGTGGAGGGCTGGGAGAGGTAGGGAGGAAAGGGAGAGATCTAGAGAGACATCCACAATGTAGCCTATGCATCAATCCCCTGAGAAGTAAAATGATGCTCATTTAATTCTGGAAAATTTACAAATACACACACACATATATATGTGCTTCCGGGGGGTGATAAGGCTCCCATGCCACCAGCTGGCCTTATCTCCAGCATTCAGTTATGTGCAAAGGTCAAATTGCCATCCTCCATGAACCACGCCAGACAACACAGGCGGCAGAGGGAAGCCCCTCGGGGGGCCAGTGGCAGCAGTGGAGGGGACAGTGGCCTGCGGTGGGTTCTAGAGGGTGGTGCGGACGTTTTGGGAACTTGGCCACAGCTAGAGAGAGCAGAAGTGGGAAGGCAGGGAAGGGAGAGGAAGAGGAAAAGGTAAGGTAGGGAAGCAGCTGCAGAGCTCCCGGGAAACTTGTGTATGAGAAGGTGACTGTCAGACAGCACCCGGAAAGATTCAGAGCGACAGACACTGGGAGCTTATAGCTTAGGGAGCACGGGCTTCTGCATGCAGAGAAGGGGAAAGGAAGAAAGGGATGAAGACCCAGGGGTGGAGGGGACAGCTGCTGATGCCAGGTGCCTGCTATGGTCCTGGATGCCCCAGAGACTTGGCCGGGGCCTCCAGGAGGTGTTGGATTGTGAGGGTTCTGACTTCATCAGTGGACTCATCTGCTGGGGGCTGGAACGACCATGGGGAGGCCGTGGGGACTGGAGCAGCAGGGCAGGCTGGAAGAGCTCACGAAGGGTACTTCTCATCCCTGGCCCCTTCTCGGTCTCTTCCTCCCTCTCTCTCCCTCCATCCTGGCTGCCCTGAAGGAAGCAGCTTTCCTCCACCATGCCCACTGCCATGACCTCACCTTGCCCCAGCCCCAAAGCAAAGGGCCAACAGACCCTGCGCTGAGAGCTCTGGAACTGTGAGCCAAGATGAACCCACCACAGTGGCCAAAGCTGACCAACACAGTGGTGGGCAGCAGGGGAGGAGGGAGGATGAGGAGCCTTTCCTCAAGCCCTGCACCCTCTCTCCCTGCCCCCACTCCTCCCCCACAGTCCCTGCTTCCCAAAGAGCTATGCGACCTTCCTGAAATGAGAATCTAACCATGTCACCTTTCTGTCTAAAAACCTCAAAAAAAATTAATCTGCATCATATAAAATCAGAATTCCCTGCCATGCTCTTCAGAGTCTGAGCTGGTTGGTCCAGCCCCTTCTCGAGCCCTCTCTCTCTCCATCTCCTCTGGCACTCACAATGCCCGACCCTCAGTTTCTGAAATGGGCTGATCTTGTTCCTGTCTCAGGACCCACCTGAAATAGCTGTTATCTTAAATGTGAGTAGACTAGAGGTACTTCTGGAGTAAGGGAGTAAAGACCTCCAAAAGTCTTCTGTACCTGAAAAATAACAAGAATACCATCAAAACCAGTACCTTCTGGACCTTTGAAATTAACCAAAGGCTTGGAAACCATTCAAAGAGAGAATTTCAAAAGCAGCAAGAAACAGTGACTTATCCCATACAAGGGAGGCTCGGTAAGATTATCAGTTGATTTTTCATCGGTATACTTAGAAGCCACCAAGAGAGCGGGGTGACATATTTAAAGTGCCAAAACTAAAAAAAAAATTTAAATTGTCAACTAAAACTTCTTCTATATACAGCTAAACTGCCCTTCCTTGAAAATGAAGGACAAAAACTAAGACTCTCCCAGATAAAGAAAAGAGGAGAGACTTCTTTACCAAATAGACCTATCCACAAAGAGGACTGAGAGGAGCCATTCATGTTGAAATGAAAGGACACTGGACAGTAACTCAAAGTTTTATAAAGAAATAAAGATCTCCAGTTAGGGGAGTCCATGGGAGCTCTGGAAATCCAAGAGTGTGGAGGCAGCACCAGCTTCTGGTGCTTCATATCCAGAGCACTTGTGCATGGGAGAGGTCACCCGGTGGGTGAGGAAGCAAGAGAGAGCAAAGAAGGACACACTGGCTTTAGAACTATCCATTCCTGTGGACACTAATCCAGGCCATGAGGCCCAATACACTCCAGAGAGAGAGGGCATCAATCCCTCCCAAGGGCAGGAGCCCCATGACCTTCACTAGGCCCCACCTCTTAAAGATCCACCCCTTCTCAACACCACCATACTGAGGACCGAGCTTCCAAGCATGTGAATCTTCAGAGGATGAACCAAGTCCAAACCATGGCGCCACACAACTAGGATCAATTGACTGCTTGACAGCGGACCAGGTTCATTCAAAGGGAAGACCATCACCAACAAACTACATTGAATCAAGGAACTTTCACATTTGAAAGAATGAAACTGGACCTCTGCCTCACATGGTACATACACATTAACTCCAAATGAACCAGAGACGTAAATGTGCAGTGAGGACCCCCCCAGAATCATTTGGAATGAGACGCTTTCAGTCTTCGGGGATGACTAGGACAGGAGCGTCAGGGCTGGGGGTACCCATGCACGCCAGTGCACCATGTGGAGACGTCCTACGCAAGCTGGAGCCACCAGAGTGCCAAGAGACAGAGAAAGAAAGTCGGAGGAACCAAGGGCATTATTCGAACCCCCAGATCCAGGCAGTCCTAAAGGGAATGCTGCTTCTGGACTTTTAAAAGAGGCTGTAAAATAATCCCCTCCTCCTTCTCTTCCCCTTCCTCCTCCTCTTCCTCTCCTCCATCGCCTTCTTTTTCCTGTCAATTTAAATTGGTTTCTCTCACTCCTAAGCAAACTGTCCCGGTCCACATGCAGTGTTGGGGACACTGGAATAAGAACAGATGAATCTGGGCTCAGTGCTATTCATTCATTCGCCGAGTACTTACCGGGAGCCTGCCTTGTCACGGACACTGTCTAGGCACCAGGGACTCCACAGAGGGCCAGTCGATGAGGTCGCCCTCACGCCATTCACTGTCTAATTGAAGAGAAGGAAAAACAGGAAGCAGATCAACAAAATCCGAGCTGTGGCTAGCCCTGCGGTTGGAGCTGAGATGGGGAGGCGTGGGCGGCGGGAGTGGCAGGGTTTTGATTGTTCTGTTCAGTTCTACGAGGTCAGGGGACATATTCTGTACGATTTTATTTATTCCTCTGATATTTGTTGAGCTTTTGAAAATGCTTGCTTTAGATTCTTCGTGCACTAACGTGCATTTTGAGTATGATGTTCACAAATGTCTTAGAACCCTGTTAGTTGCCCCCTCCTGTGTAGCCACATTCCAGTTGTCAGAGGGCTGACTTTACTATCCATGGACTCAAAGGATCCAGGTATTTTTCACTGTCCAGCAATAAAAATTTATTCATTTGTTCTGAGACAAATATTTCAGGAATTGTTTATCGGAAAGTCTTAGAATTATAAAGATTCGGGGGAAATGAACTCTCGAGGAGCACGTAAGGAAGCCAGAGAGGCTCCAGGATTAGTTCCACACCTAGGGGAGGAAGGACAGCCCTGGCAAGGCTCCTTGGAAGGTGCATGGTGAGAGTTTGGAGTTTGTGGGCTCACCATGTCAAGAAGGGAGGTTGACAGGGACCGCAGTCTCCAATGGCGTAAACAGCTGGGATACAGCAAAATCCCATCTCAATTGAATTTCCTTCCAGTTCCCTGAAGATCGTTTGGAGATGATTGAAGAGGAGGCTAGAAAGAGAGGTGGGCCCTAGGGTGCAGAGGCCAGAGAGCGAACTCCAGGAGCCTGGGTGATACACAAATTCATGGAGCGACCTCAAAGACGCTTGAGCACATAAAAGCCGCTCCACTGTTTCCTCTTAGTGACCTGTGATGTCTGGAGCAAGAAAAAGCCAGTCAGGAAGCCACTGTAACATGGGAGGTGAGAGGGGACAGGGTGTACTCTGGTGATAGAAATGCAAAGGTGGGGAAGGCAGACACGGAGATCTTCAAGGGCAGCATTAGCGGAGACACAGGTCCTGTACTGAATTCTCCGTGAACATGAACACGCATGTTTCTTAAATATTTTTATTGTGTCAAAAAGACATGACATGAAAACACCATTGTAACCTTCTAGAGTATAAAACCCAATGGTATCTAGCCCATCCAGAAAGACTTTTGAGAGCAGAGTGATGTTTTCAGCACTTTCACAGGGCTGGGGAGACAGGATTGGCATTTCAGGCCTCCACAGGGGAGGGGGTTTTGATGAAGGCACCGATCTCTCAACTGGAAGCCATGGAGAACCAGGAGCCTCATCAAAACTGCAGCACAGCCCGACTCAGCAGGGCATGAGGAGACCAAGGTGTCCAGCCCCCAACAACATCTGCCTGACCCAGGAAAAGGCGAATGAGCTGTTTGGAGGAAGGTGACATCACCTGGAGATCTGTGATTTTACACACAATGTCTAATCAACAATTACTAGGCATGCCAAGAAACAAGACCATATGACTGAAAACAAAGTGAAATAGCACACAAGAGAACAGTCATGAGGGATGCACTCCTCCTTTCGATTAAGCCTTCTGAAGGGGGGGTTCCAATCACGTGGGGTAGAAAGATGCCTAACTAACATACTCGGAGCCCTTACTGCCTGCTGCCGCTGTTGTAACACCACAGCAGAACCCAGACCACAGCCTTCCCTTGCACCTCACCCATGTTTGAGCCAGGATGTTTCAACTACCACATCCTAATTGTTTACTAAGGTGCTTTGAAGTTTCTATAACAAAGGGGCCACATATTTGCTTTCCCTGTTGTCTTAGTCCATTGGGGGTGTTAGCACAAATGCTTTAGACTGGGTGGCTTATGAATGACAGAAATCTATTGCTCACCATTCTGGACTTTGAGAAGTCCAAGATGAAGCATCAGGAAATGCATGTCCCGCAAGGCTGTCCTCTGCCTCACAGGGGCTGGAGTCTTGCTATATGTCCACATAGCAGGACAGATAAGCTCCCTCCAGCCTCTTCTTCTATGCAGGATTGAACCCCTTTGAAGGGCTCTGGCCTATGACATAGCCACCTCCCCACATCTCCATCCCTTAATACCAGTACATTGAGGACTGAATGTTGGAGGGACATGTACCTAGAACATGCTGTCTCAGCAGCAAGAGCAAGAACAGCTACAATCCTATGGGAGTTTACGAACTGCTTCACGCACATCACCAACAGTCGAAAGTCACGTGGAATTCTTGAGGGAAGCATCAGTATCTGAAGTTATAAAGGAGTAAACCTGTATTCAATGTGTCTTCCTACAGATGAAGATGCGTAACAAGCTAAGAGCTAAATGACCCGTCCAAGCGCAGACAGAGGTGGCAGAAAGGGGTATGGAACCCAGGTTCCCTGCTCCCTGGTTCTGGAGCGAGCTCTATCACTTATTGGCTTGTGACCTTGAGCCACTCCACCTCTCCAAGGCTTGATGACTTCATCTGCCCTCTGAGTCTTTGCTTACTGCTCTTCACCCCTTCTGACTTCTTTCTATACGTATCTAGTCTATGTGCTTGGAATTTTCAGAGCTAGGGTATCGCTCTCTTTTTTTGTTTTTTAAGAAATTTAGTTATTGTATGATCAAAAATGCATTCAAAGTAACAATATGATATGTATATATTCTTAAATCAGATTTACTCCCTAGATCTCTCCCTATTCTCTCTCTCTCTTTCCCTTCCTCCACTTACCTCCCCCCACCTTCCCGATACATTTCTATGGTTGTCCTAGATTATGTGTTGCTACGCCTTTGCTGGGTCTAATACATGAGTTTGATTACCTTTCACCCAAGACTGGGTTTAGCTCCAGCCTCCACAAATGAATGAAAACATTTGACTCTTGACTCTCTGGGTTTGGCTAACTTCACTCAGCATGATTCCTCCATCGCCATCCATTTACCTTCAAAGGCTGCAATATCATTGTTTCTAATAGCTGAGTGGAACTCCATGGTATATATATACCATAGTTTTTGGATCCATTCATCCAGTGAGGGGCATCTGGGTTGGTTCTATAATTTAGCTGTTGCAAATTGAGCTGCTGTGAACGTAGATTTTGCTGTGTTGCTGTTATGTGCTGATTCTAACTCCCCTGGAAAAATACCCAGGAGAGGGACAGGTGGATCATACGGTGGGTTCATCCCTAATTTTTTGAGGATTCTCCACACTGTTTTCCAGAGGGGCTGGACCAGTCTGCAGTTCCACCAACAGTGTGCTAGTGTCCCTATCTCTCTGCAACCCCCCACCAGCATCTGTTACTGTTTATATTCTTCATTTTTGCCAATCTAAATGGAGTGAGGTAAAATCTTAAGGTAGTTTTGATTTGCATTTCTCTGATTACTAGAGATTTAGAGCACTTTCTCATATATTCATTGGCTTGATCAATGTCCTCTGTTGAGAAGCTTCTATTTAGCTCTTTGGCCCATTTATTGATTGGGTTGTTTATGTTTTTGATATTAAGACTTTTGAGTTCTTTGTAAATTTTGGATATTAGTCCCCTGTCAGAGGAATCACAGGCCATGAATTTCTCCCATTCTGTAGGTTCTCTCTTGATAGTTTTGACCAATTCCTTCACTGACCAGAAGCTTTTTATCTTTATAACATCCCACTCATTGATTTTTTACTTTAATTCTTTCACTTTAGAAGTCTTGTTGAGAAAATATTTGCCTACTCCCAAATGCTGGAGTGTCACTCCTAACTTTTCTTCTAGCAGTTGCATGGTAACTGGTTTAATTCCTAGTTCCTTGATCCATTTTGATTTGATTTTGGTGCAAGGTGAGAGATAAGGATCTAATTTCAGCTTTCTGCAAGTGGCTGTCCAGTTTGTCCAGCACCGTTTGTTGAAGAGGCTGTCTCTCCTCATGTTATATTTTGACCCCCTTTGTCAAAGATCAGATGTCTAAAGATTTGTGGGTTTGTTTCAGGGTCTTCTATTCTATTCCATTGGTCTTCATTCTTATTTTTTGATGCCAGTACTGTGCTGTTTTTGTTACTATGGCTCTATAGTATAACTTTAGATCTGGATTTGCAAAACGGCCTGTTTCATCTTTCTTGCTTAGTAATGCTTTGGCTATTCTGGGTTTCTTGTTGTTCCAAATGAATTTTTTTTTAAAGAGAGAGGGACAGTGAGAGAGAAACCAATTTTATTTAGTTTTTCATGTGGCTTTCGTTGCTCTGATACTTTGTTGTGTATGTGGTACTGGGGTTTGAACCCACGTCCTTGCACATGCCATTCAAGCGCATAACTGCTGAGCCACTGAGCCAGAGTATCTTAATAATTAGGAGGTAGCTGGATTCCCATTTCTGGGGATCCATTAACACCTCGGAATTCAACGTAAATTTCACATAAACATTTGAATTGCGTTTTGTCAGCACAGAACCACACAGGGTTCTGTGACCGCCCAGAGTTTGAGAGTCCTGCTTTAGAGTCCTGCTAGAGGAGCAGCTACCCAGGACCTGCCTTAGGATTTGCATTTGACAATGAACCTTCAGCACCCTTACCCAAGGCAGTGACAACTATCAGAAACTTCAGGCAGCAGGGAAGGGTCAATTCAGAGCACCACTCAAAGGGGAAAATTTTGCTTCCTTTAATAAAATAGTATCAATCCTGATCACGCCCTTGGGACTTACAGCCAAGGTTCCCCGGTTGTATGGTTTCAAGAAGTTGAAAGTCTCCTTCAGGTTGGGGAGAAAATTCCCAAGACAGAGCCAGGACTTGAAGTTGGGAGCTTGTGGCCACACGTGCCCTTGTTTCCTCCTGGGGTGGAGTCCGTGCAGGAGCAGGGCAGAGTAACCAGCACATTCCTCTCCTCCTGCCACCCCTGTCTCTCCTCCCAAGCCTGTGCTCCACTGGCAGCCCCATTAGGACCCCCGAGACACCGTTCCCAGGCTCGGAAGGGCGGCACAGTGGCCAAGAACTGCAGCGCAGCGCTGACAAATCTCAATAAATCTTATCCCCTCAGCAGCACGCCTCCCCTTGGGCACACGCGTGTCGTGGGCATGCTGGAGATCTCTAATCACATGCAGCTGGCCTCAAGCAGACAGCCAGGGCACACGCGCATGCACACACATATACAGCTGCGCCCGCACCGTCACACACATCCCCGTGTTTGGAGGACACCTGCTGCCGGTTTCTTGCCTGGTATGCCAGAAACATTTTAGTGGTTTATAAATACGGTCCCAATTCATCCTGGGACACCTCAGGCTCCAGCCCCTTCATGTCAGGTGCCCCCAGGGCTGCGGGCCTTTCTCCATCCACACCCCACTCCATCCGCCAGGCTCCCACGTCCCGGGACGCACAGCGGAGAGCTCAGCCGCAAGCATCTGCCCCGGGCAGTTTCGCAGGCTGCGTCAGCCATTCCTTAATTTGTTCTTTTTTCCTCTCATGTTATGGAAATGTTATTTTTTCCACTCGTACACCACCACCCCTCACCCCTCCCCAATCGGCCCATTGGAAAAGATGTTTGTTTTGCTTTCTGTCGGCTTCATTTGACATCAGACAAGCGCATCCTTGAAGCACGCAGTGTGTTCCTGGGGCACACATTCGAGATTCTGGTTGATTAGAATTACAAATTTGTCATGCAGTCCTGGCCAATTTGGAATTTGGCACCCTGACATCATGTTTATGTCCTCTGGGCCTTGCCAGCACTGCTAGGATTGTTCGGGGGGCAGGTGGGGGGACTGTTTTTCAGCAATAAGTTAGGATTTCATAAATAGTTGGCCATGCCTTCAAAGACACCCGCTCTTTACCATGAGATAATGTATGTTTTCTTTCTACTTATTTGGGGTCGGTCACATTGGGAGCCACCCAAGCTCACTTTTAAATCATTTCTCCGCATGCCAGACATGGCTTTTGAAGTCGTCTGCACTAACCCACAAGGAAGTCAGCCTCCTGGCCTCTGCCTGTGGCCCCACTGTGTGCCTGCTGCCCATAACAGGAAGCGTGTCAGGGCCGGGTGGAGCAGGCACACGGGCTCTGTGCCACCAGGCGGAAAATCATCTGACGTGTCCTCGGTGGGTGCGTCTGAGCAGCAGCAGGTCAGATGTCACCCTGGCCTCCAAGTCTCAACATGCCTTTCTGGTCTGCCCTGTTGGCCTTCAGACGCGGCCCATGGCGTAACAGCAGCGTCTTTCAAAGTGCAGGCCACAGGAAATCACATTTGAAGTGCCTGGCGTGGAGGGTGTTTTTATATCGTTCGCTTTTTCCCTCTTCTTTTCATCTGTTTTCTGCATTTTTCAGTTTGCTTTTTCTTCTTGATTTATTGTTGTATTATTCTATTTTTAAACCAAGACATACTTTCCCATCAGACTCTCTAATACGACTCATATGAAGACTAGGGTTGGGTGGACCTCAGACGGGGTGGAGACTGGAGTCAGTGGGAATCGGCTGCCCGGAGTGCAGTTGGGTACCTGAGTCTGCAGCGGGCGCTGCGGCCAGGATGTGGGGCATGGAGGAGAAGCCAGCCCTCCTCCCCTCCTGGAACACACTTCCTTGCCCCTCTGGAGGCCAGGACACCCCTATCAGCTTGGATTCACAGGTGCTCCACCCTGGGCTACCCAAGGCAGGGAGGAGGAAAATCCAGCCCAACCCAATCTGCCCACCTGGTTCCTGAGCCCACCCGAGCCAGATTTCTCTGCAGGACAGCTGCCAAGGTGGGGCACATGGGCTCCTCTGGATCTAAGGAGGCCAGCTCAGCTCTGAAGCCAGAATGGCTTCTAGCATCCTTGGTAGCCCCGTGACCTGGGTGAGCCTCTTAACTCCCTGTGCCTCAGGCAGCCATAAGATCTGAATGAGAGTCAATTGGCCCTCTGTATCAGCAGGTCCCATACCCTTGATCCCACCAACCTGAATCAAAAAGATTCAGAGAGAAAGTCATATCCGCACCAACAGAATACAGACAGTTTTCCTAGTCATTAATCCCTAAATTATACAGTATAGCAGCTATTCACATGGTGTTCATTCTGAACTATAAATCACCTGGAGAGGACTTCACGTCTACGGAAGGAAGTGCATGGGGTCTGTGCAAATGCCAGGTGTTCCATAGAAGGGACGTGAGCATCCATGGAGTCTGGAATGCCAGACCCTGGATGCCAAGGGTTGAAGCCATCAAGACACAGGGCTGACTGTGTCGTTCAGTGGTAGAGCACTTGCCCAACCTGCAGAAGGCCTTGGGTTTCATCCCGAACACACACACAAAAAAGTTAAAGTTGATTGCCACAGGGATAGTAGGGTGATCTGCAAAGTGGCAGCTATCCTAACGCCAAGATGGTTTCCCGTTTTCCCTTCAGTCTGACTTCACCTCTTCTCCCAACTTTGAGCTGAGGGCTTATCACACTCTCCTTCTTCTTTTCTTTAATTGTATGCATGTGTGTGCTACCCAAATTGGAGAAATTGCGACGGGTCCACCTCATGACCTGGCGGTTAAAACCCCAGGCTTCAGAGACCAAGCGTTGGCCTTGCTGCGGGCTCCTGAGTCCAGCCACCCGTCCTTTGTGTAGACTAATAAGGGAGACACGCAGCAGTCCCCCACGGCCAGGTTTGCTTCCCGAAGTTTCAATTACCCCAGGTCAACAGCGATCCAAAAATATTAAAAGGGAACTTTCAGAAATGATCAATAGGGAAGGTTTTCATCGTGCATCTTTCTGAGTATTTGGATGAAGTCTTGCACCTCTCACCCAGGACAGGACACTCCCCTTTGTGCAGCACGTCCATCAGGTGTGTTAAATTTATAAATTTTAATTGTATTTTTAAAACATAATTTGTTACTTTTAATGGGTGATGGGGATCCAGTTTATTTACCTGATTTTCAAGGTAGGAGAAATAAATGAATCAAGCAGGTGTTACATCCTTCTTATAGATACTTACAAATAAGCAATAAAGGGACTGGAGCAGTGGCTCGGTAGGTACGGCGCTTGCCTGGCATGCGCGAGTACGTGAGTTCAAACCCCAGCACCACGTACACAACAAAGTCTCGGAGCAACGAAAGCCACATGAAAAACCCAATAAAAGTTGTTTCTTTCTTTCTCTCTCTCACTCTCTCTCACTGCTCCTCTATCTTTGGGGGGAAAAAAGCAATCAAACAGCAAGACAGGGGAAGTGTAGGCTTAACTGCTCCAGCCAGCACGGGGAGATGGCAGGTAGTGCTGGTCACCGTCATTTTTACAGACCGCCTCCCCCGCCAGTGCGTCCGTGGCTCTAGCGTTGAGCGGCAGTCGCTGCCGACATCGCCAAAAAAGCCAGCACCAGACACTGCTTCCCGGCGAGAGGTGCATGCTCTCACCTCTGTCCTGCCAAAGGGAAGTTGCCGAAGCCTCTGGCAGCTGCCAATTTGCAGGAAGTGTAAGGGACAGAGGAGCGTGCCACACCCCACCAAGGGAATGCGAAAGAAGACCCAAGTGTGGGGGACTATGCACGTCAACTGACTCAGGTTCCTGAACACATGAACGACAGGACAAAGAGGAAGGTGGAGGACCCCACAGATTAAAAGAGATGCAAAAGAAATATCAAGTTTCCAGTAAATGAACAAAACCAATCTATGGCGATTAGGTGGCTTCATCTTTTTCTGTTGCTTTAACAAAATACCTGAGACTGGGTGATTTATAAAGGATAGAAGTTGGTTGGGCTCATTGCTTTGGAGGCTGGGAAGTTGGAAGCCTCTGCCTGGCCTCTGCTTGGCCTGCATGGACCGTGAGGGAGGCAGCCACAGAGAGGTGTAGACAGCAGGCTGGCGGCCTCTCCTCCTCTTCTTACAGAGCCACCGGTGCCATCTTGGGGCCCCCCATGACCTCATCCAATCCTAGTCACCCCCAAAGGCCCCTCCTCCAAGTGCCATTAACCCGTGAAATGGGGGATTAAGTTAATTAATTTCTGGGGGACACATTTGCACCGTGGCTTCAGGATCCACCCTTGAATGGTAAGATCATTCAGAGACCCAAGGAAGGGGGCACCAGAAGGGCCAAGGCCCTGGTTCCCTTCAGGAGGGGGAGGAGGCACGAGGAGAGGCTTCTCGGGGGCTGGCAAGTTGCTGCGGGTGAACCAGGCGGTGCTTCCAGCGTCCGGCTGATAATTCTTCACCGTCATATATGTTGTTCTGGGTGTGCGTGCGTGTGTGCGCACGTGTATGTGTGTGCACATGCGCACGTGTGCGCGTGTATGTGTGCATGTGTGTGCGTGTATGTGTGCATGCCTGTGGATGTGTGTGTGGATGTGTGTGTGCGTGTGCGTGCCTTTGTGTGTGTGCGTCTGTGTGCGCGTCTGTGTGCATGCGTGAATGTGTGTGTTTTCCTCCATCTGTATTTTATTTTAGAACTAAAAGTTTTATGAAGAAAAGACAAGCGTCTGGGGCGCTGCAGCACTCCAGGGTGGACCGCAGACCCATGGCGAGTGTGGAATGAAGTGAGTCCATCAAGCGAAGACCTCGCACGCTGCCTCTGAGTCTCCAGCACCAGCTGCGCCTCGCCTGTAGCAGGTGCTCAGTAAAAATGAGCTGCAGAGATGGGGCAGACGGCTGGACCCTTGCTTTCCACCCACACGGGAAAGCAGCTTGTCTATCTCTGCGGCTTCCCTTCCGCAGCCTCCGCGCGCTCTCCATCCTCTGCATCTTAAAGACGCCGAGGATGCAAACCGTCTTCCTTCCCTGCAGGTCCACCCAGCTCACGTCGCTGACAGTCTCACTGATCACCAGTGCACCTGGAGCGCTCGCTGCTCTGAGCCTGGCTTTCACGGTTCCAAAGCCGGGCCTGCAACCTTCCTGCACGAGATCCCTGTCCCTCACCAGACACCCAGGCTCCTGCACCACGTCCCTCTCCACCTCTCCTTCCAGCCCTGCCCTCCTGCAGCCAGTCTCAGCCGTCTGCAGCTCTGAAAAGCATCACAAAGTGCTCTCCTCTCTCTCTCTCTCTCACACACACACACACATCTTTCTCACACACCCGTCACACACACACCCTTCACACACACACCCTACACACACATGCTTCACACACACACACCCTGCACACACATGCACATACACACTTCACACACTCTTCATGAATGCACACACCCTTCACACACTTACATACACGCACGCACCCTTCACACATGTACACATCCTTTACACACATGCACCCTTCACTCATGAACACACACACCCTTCACACATGCATACACCCTTCACACACACACACACCCCACACACACACGCACACACACCCTTCACACACACACACACACCCTTCACACATGTACACACATGCATGCACCCTTCACACACACACACACCCTTCACACACACGCACCCTTCACACACATGCACCCCTCACTCATGCACATGCCCATCACACACACACCCTTCACACGCACACACATGCATGCACCCTTCACACACACCCTTCACACACACGCACCCTTCACACATGCACATGCACACACAAATGCACCCTTCACACACACACCCTTGGCCCTTCACACACACACACCCTTCACAGAAACACACATCCTTCATGCACACACACACAACACACACATACACAACACACATACCCTTCACACACACACACAAATGCACCCTTCACACACACGCACACATGCACACACACATCCTTCACCCACGCACACACACACCCTTGTCCCCTGTAGCCTCTGACTTTTAGAAAACAGGCGTTCCTCTCTGCTTGGAAGCTGCGTCAGCTACTCAGGGAACACCAGCCCTTTCCTTGCACTCCAAGAAGTATTTTATCCATCAAAATCTGACCAGGGTGTAGTGGCCATAAAATCCGGCCGCCTGTTAGGAAGACGGATATCCTCACAGATTTATGTCTGGCCGTCGCCGAGAAAATGTGGAAGATGGAGTTTTCTCAGAGACTTCCTGGCTGTGCTCCACCCCGCACATAATTTCTGTTTGTCTAAACCTCAGAGCAGAACTCAGGAAGGGTTAAGGGAAGCCTTCGGAACCACAGGTTGTGTCTGCTCGCCACCCTCTTGACCGTTTGGAATGAATTAACTAACCAGCCTGAACCGCCCACAAGGGATCCTCGGCTGGAGCTCACCAACGTCTCTGGTGCACACGATCCACCCATTTCGGGTCTCAGATTCTGTCCAGGCTGGGGCAAGCGTTCTGATCAGAAATGACATTCCCGGCCGTGCGCCTGTCCCCATGGCCGTGGCACTTGGTGAGAACATGCCACAGTGTACGTTGTCTCCAGGACGTGGCGGAGACTGTTGGCAACATCCCAATTCAGGAAGGGGCAGAGGAGGAGGTGCGACTATTTTGAATGAACCTGAAAGAAAATACTTCCCGAACCTTCCTTCAGAAGGCAATTTCAGTTCCAATTTTTCATAAGGTTGGAAAAAATTAAGCAAACGAAAACTATAGACACTTGTTTATAGAAGGTTTTTCTCTTTAATTACTGTTTTTGTTTCATGAAAGAAAAGTCTCATAAAACGAGAGCTCACCTGGGGCTGGGTGGGGCAGCGAGACTCCTGAGGGTGCCTCGGAAGGCCTGGCCTGACTGCGGCCAGAGGGAGCCCCGAAGGCCTGCGAGTATGTGCCCTTCCCACCCTCCGCCCTGCGGGTCCCCGAACGTCTGGGCCGGCTTCACACATCTGCACTGTGGGACCTCCGGGGGCTGGCAGGCGCTCCAGACAAGTGGTTTTCGAGGAAGCCAGCTTCTGGTTTGACTCTTTGATTGGAAAAGTATCTATTTCACAAGGGGTGATAGGCCCCTGGACGCGTTCTCACCAGAAAACCATAAACCAATGCTTGAGATGCCAGCGCGAGCGGGGAATTCTTTTGGTTTGCCTTCAAGGACACCAAACATCGCAAAGGTCTTCTCTTTGGCAGAGAGCAGTCTGGCGTGGAGAGTTGGCCCAGGGCGTGTGTGGGAAGAGGCAGACGTGGGAACCAGCAGACCTGGGTTCAAATCCCGGCTCTGCCATCAGCCAGCCAGCGCTGACCTTGGGAAGCCCCCTCCACTTCTCCCAAGTGCTGGCCTTGGTCGCTGGGGGGCTGCGGTGAGCTCAGTGTGGTGATATCTGCACGATTCTTCCCCCCTTGCCTCGTATACAGCAGAGGCTTAATAAGCAAAGTTCCGCTTCCACCTCCCTACCAGGATCGTGAAGCTTCTCTGAGGTCGCTGAACCCCTTCCCAGACCTCGTTCCGGGTCATCTTTTATTTATCTGATCTGCAGATTGTTACAGGTCATGGATCCTGGAACCCACCCAGCCGAGGTGGAAGGGATGCTGAAGATGTGGCAGGTATTTCCCTTGCGTGGGAGTGGTGCCCTGCTGGGGGCAAAACCTGCACAGGAAGTGCCCACTAATAATCCCAGGCGTTGCACCCAGATAGCTACATAGGGGTAAAATTCGAGGGTCGGAGCCTCCGAGGCCAAGCGGGAAGTGTGGCACTGCCTGGTGGTCAGCAGGAGCTCCAGGATCCATCTGCAGAAAGAAGGTGCACCCAGCACCCAGCAAGGGTGCCACACAAGAACAAATCTGCAGCCAGCCTGTCCATCCTTCTAGAAGAGCCGGAAGGCTGGGTTTGAGCGGGAAAGCTCCAATCTTAAAATACTGCAACACTTATTTATTTATTTATTTTAAGAAAGAGGGGACAGTGAGAGAGAGAAGCAATTTTTATTTAGTTTTCCATGTGGCCTTCATTCCTTGGACACTTCGTTGTGTACGTGGTGCTGAGGTTTGAACTCTCGTACTCCCACGTGCCAGGCAAGCGCTGTAACCGCTGAGTAACTACTGAGCCACCGCTCCAGCCCCCAAATACTGCAACTTTAAAAAAAAGTGTATATGTCTCTGTGCTCTGGATGGACCTTGTGGCTGGGAGACTAAGCCAAGGAGGAGGGGCCCCAACCAGGCCTGCAGAGCAAGTGGAATCTAGGGGCACCCGGGAGTATGTTCGCTGTGTGTGTCTCTGGGCGTCAACTTTGCAGCCGTGGACTTGGTGTCTGGCTCCTCTTCTGCCAAATAGAGAGGAAAGTGGTCCCTGTCCCAAGGGTGACACTGAGTGAGATGGAGCCTGTGAGACTTGGTGCCACATCAGCTTCCTGCCCATCTTGGCTGCTGTCCTCACGATTAGTACTGAGAGCAGAGACCAAAGGTATGCGTGGCTCCAATGCCCTGTACTCCAAGTCTCCCCATTCAGGGCACCCCTACTTTGACACATTGTCCCTGTGGCACAGCTAATAGCGTCATTATTTCTGTTTTACAGATGGGGAAACTGAGGCAGCACAGAGCCACAAGAGAACCAGCACAGGGTCACACAGAGGATCACATCTTCCACACCCCTGTGGACAGCAAGGGGCCCTGGGTTCCTCTGTCCATGCCCCTTGAAGCTCCTAACGAGTTCACTTCCCCTGGGCCCAGGGCGCACCGTCCTTACCTGTGCTGTCCCACCCCACAGTGCCATCAAAGGCTCCTTTGAATTTAGTCACAAAGCCCAGGGAGCAACTTGGCCACAGAAGAGGGTTTCACGGTTCTCCTTGTAAAATCCCCACCTGACCACAGCCATTGTGGGAGTGAGCCATCCATTCCTGTCTGCCGGGAACCCAAGACGGCGGGAAGCAAAGCGCCTGGCTGAAGCTCTGCAGGAGTCCAGTTTCAGGCTGAGTTTTATGAACGTGGCCTGAAGCTTCCGACCCCTGCGTCTGGGGCAGGTGTCCCATGCACAGATCCAGGGCTCCTCCAGAGACCCCAGCTGCTCTAGGAACCCGGGGACGAGAGGACATAGCATGCAGTTAGAGTGCAGAGTGAGAACCCGGGCAGGACCGAGTCCAGGAACATCCCAGACAAGAATGTTCTGACCTGTCCTGAAGCTGCTGCAACCCCAGCGTGCAGGCCCAGATTCAGCCCTCGGTCACCGTCACTTGACAGATGACACCAAGCCCTCTAGGAATGCGTTTGTAGCTCCATTTCACATCCTGCCCACCTGGGGGCCCTGGGCCAGCTTCTTTACTCAGATTCACATGTACACAATTAGAAAGGCACAGAAACATCTGGAACAGGCAGAAACTGTGCTGCTCCCACCCAGCACCGAGGACGGAGCATTTGCCTCCTCTCGTCTTGGGCTCTGCTATCAGATGTCCCCGCTGGAAGGGGCATCTTGAGCTTCTGAGGGAAACTATCATTTAAAGTTGTTCAACTTTAAACAACTGTGACCTGTGCTGGATGGGAGACACAGTGGCTCCCTGTGTCCCAGGGAAGGGAGCAGCTGGACTGTTCAGGAGGTGGTCTCCACTCGCCCACACCACAGCTGCTCCTCTACCTCAGTGGGCATTGGGACCTCAGGCTCTGGGGTCTTGGGGGAGGACCCCCCTTAGCCCCAGCCTCCCATCTGAAAACAGGGGTGCGAGTTTCTAAGTCCCCAAGAATGGGCACAACAACACCGGCCTGCTGGGGACCGAAGCTGCCACCTCTACAGCCCAGCACTTCCACACGCAAGGTCTGTTCCTCACAACAATCTTAGAGGGGGATATCTGCGTCCTCACCCAAGACCAGGTTGAGTGCGATGCGCATCCGGGGTCTCACAGCAGAGGGTGGGGGTGCTCTGTGACTCCATCACGGAGAGCGCTGCGCGTGGAGCCGGCACCCTGTCCCTCTGGGAAGCACAGGGCTAAACCACCCTTCTCCTTCAAGCATCTGCAGAAGCCACCCTGTCCGCCACACACCAGGAGTTCAACCAGGACTTCCAGGGACAGATCTCATGCCAATTCGCCTCTCTGCACAGAGGAGTCACACCCTTCAGTCCTCCAGAAGGCCACTACACTCAGCGCCTCTGGATCATCTCCATGCCCATCGGCAGACACAATGCTCCTGAGAGCAGGGCCTCTGCACTGTCTCGACTTGGGATCCCATCCCCAGGCTACCTCTCCATGGATCGGTGGCTCTAGAAATGACCCCTGGGGCTTGCCCCTCACACTCCAGCCCCAGCTGAATTCAGCACTTGCCAAGGTGAAGACCCCCTCGCTGCACACTGCCATCTCTTCCACCTCTGAGCCCACAGGTGGTGGCTGAACTCAGGCGGAAGGACCCAGGTGTCTAGGTCTTTCCTCCCAGGCCCTGACGCTGATTCGTTTGTCTGCAGACATTCTAGACTCCGCGTCTCCGAGACAGGCCAGGACAGAGTGCATGACGAGGTGAGCCTGTGGCTTTTGCCTCCAGCTCCAGCTCACCCCGCCACCACCCGTCCCTTTTTTTTTTTTTTTTTCTTTTTCCTTCTTGGCCTCAAGGCCCAAAGTGTTCTGGACATATTTTTCATTTTTCCAAATATCAATTGCTCTTTTATTCCCTCTCTGAAGCGGTGAGTAATAAGAGTTGTGTCTGCTCCTGAAATTCCGACTGAAATAAATGAGCCCAATGACCAACAGGAGGTGCCTGGAACAATAAGGGCGGAATACTTGGCATGTTAGGAAAGATCCCTGGGTGTGCAAGTACAGTAAGTCTAGAAGCTCAGTACGCAGCCGCGTTGCCAGAACCGGGGTGCAATGAGCCATCCAGGCAGCGGAACGCCTCATAAATTAACCCCGCTTCCCCGCCCGGGCCACCGTTCACCGCTCTCCTTGCCTTCTGATTAATGGGGCACGCAGACGGTGTTTTGGTGTGCAATGTATACGTCTGTCCCTGGCATCCCAGGACCAGTTTGCTGCATTAAAAGGGAGAGAGAGAAAACAGACCAGGGAGCAGCCCACTGCTAACAAACACTGAGCACCTACTAAGTTCCAGGCATTGGGCTAAGCTCCTCAGGACGAGAGGGAGATGGTTCCTGACCTCATGGTGCTGAAGGCTGAGATATCCCCAGCCTCTCAAAGCAATCTCAGCACAGATGGGAAGAGGCTCAGCACCCCAATCCCTCCTTCCCTGGAGACCCCCACCTGTCGCCTGAGTCTTGATGGGCAGCACTGCTCTGCCTCACCCTGCAGAAGCAGCTGAAGCCCCATCTTCCGCTCCACCCACTGGCTGCTAGGGAGCAGGGCTATGACAAGGCTCAGCCTAGAGGCTTTCCCTGCCCAGAGCTCTGAATCTTTAGCAACCATCCCCAATTCACAGTGGTAGGCGGGAAGAGATTCCCCCATGGACACCCATGTCCTACTCCCTGGAACCTGCAAATATTATATTGCAAAATAGGACTTTGCAGAGGCCACTAAATTAAGAACTCTGAGATGTAGGGTTTATCCTGGATTAGCTGGTGGATCCCAAAACACTCCATGTATACTTATGGTAGGGCAACAGGGAGATTTCACACACATAGGAGAAGGGGGATGTGACCCCAGAGGCAGAGGTTGGAACAATGTGGCCAAAAGCCAAGGATTGTCAGCAGCATCAGACTGGAAGGGGAAGAAAGGATTCTCCCCTAGAACTCCAGAGAGAGTGTAAGCTGGCCGATTCCACCCATACTGACCTTGGACTTGTGGCCTACATAAACCTAAGAAAATTAATCTGCTGCTGTTTTAAGTCAGCCGGCTCATGGGAACTTATTACAGCAGCCACAGGTAACTAATACAGACGTTGTGAGAGTTTAGAATTGGTTTGCGTCATTGAACTCCCACCACCTACGTGCATGAGCCAGGAGACTTCACATGAATGACTGAATTTCTGATTTCTCTTAAGAAAAAGCATGTGACGTTGAGTAAGGACAGTAACGCCACCAACAGAAAGGCCAACCACACTGGCTTTGCAGGGTAGCTACAAAGATTAAACAGATACTTAGGAAAGAACTTGAGGGTGGCACATAGTAGGTATTCAGTACATGGCAATCACAATTGCTGATATCCTTCTTGGCCTCCCTGGGCCTCAGGGTCTTCAAAAATAAAAGTCCACAAATATCTACTGAGCCAAGTACTGTGGACACAGAAATGTATTCACTAGACATGGTCACGGCCTCTCGGAGTCACTCTTTGAGACTGCTCATTATTCATCCTTTCAATAAATATTTTACCAAACATTTACTCCATAACAGGCCACATAGGGACATTAGGTCTACAATGGTTAGCAAAACAGATTCAATCCCCAACCACCTAATCAAAAACTCCACCTGTGGAACTTTGGGGAAATTCACTCAAAAAAATAAGGAAATTAATGATTTTTAACATATTTTAAATGTGAAGGAAGTCCAAAGAAAATGGAATATCTAGACATATGTTTAACAAAATACATACAAGATCTATATGCTGAAGATTGCAAGAAGCTGGTTAAAGAAAGCAGCAAATCTAAATAAAGGGAGAGACATACCATGTTCATGGACTACAGACACACCACAGTAAATTCTCCCCTGGGAGATCTATAGGTTTAATGCAATTCCTATCACAATCATAGCCAGCAAAAGTTTTCTTTCTTAAGAAAAAAGATAAGCTTATTCTAAAGTTGATATGCAAACTCATAGGCCCTAGAAGAGCTGAAATAATTTTGATGAAGAAGAACGAAGCGGGAAAATCCCTGTATTCAATACCAAGTCTTACTACATAGCTACGGCAATCAAGACCATGTTGGGGGCTGGAGTGGTGATTTAGTGGTAGAACGCTTGCCCGGAATGTGCGAGGACCCAGGTTCAAACCCCAGCATCAACTAAGGAGCAAAAACAAAAACCAGATGAAAAAAATAAATAAAATTGATTCTCTCTTTCTCTCTCTCACTGTACCATCTCTCTCTTAAAAAAAAAACTATTTGCAATTACTATATAACCCAGTAATTGTACTCTTTAGGCATTTACCCCAGAGAAAACTTTTATTTACACAGAAACCTAAGAGAAATGTTCATATCAACTCTATCCACAGAAGTTCAAAGTGGAAACCGCCAAGTTTTTCACATATGGCCTTCAGTGGCTGAATGGTTAAGCAAAGTGTGGTGCTTATATATCACGAAATACTACTCAGCAGTAAAAAGGAGTAAACTACTGATACACACAAGCACGTAGGTGGATCTCCAGGGGATTGTGCAGATTCAGCCCTGCACATTCGCAGGTTCTATGGATCACAACCAACCATGAATCAACAAACTGGAAAAAAACCCTAGTCTGTCTCAAACAGGCACAGACTTTGCCTTTGTCATTATCCCGCGGAACGGATATTTACTCCGCGACTGTACTGTGTCAGGTACTGCAAGTCACTGGGCCCCTCCATCTGAAGGGCTTGAGCATCCTGGGGTTTTCATGTCTCCGGGGGTACTAGGAGCAGTCCTACTGCTTCTCCTACTGAGAAGCAACTGCAGGTGGGCAATCCCCAAAAGTCACACACTGCCTGATCACGTTTACATGACATTTGAAACATCTCAAATGACAAAATCTTAGAGACAGAGAGCAGATGTATGGTTTCAGGAGTTGGGGACACTGGCGTGTGGCTATGGGGTGGAAGGCGTGAAGGGCAACTCCAAGCACCCTGTGCTTTTAGAATTCTATATCTCGATGGTAGCAATGGGTACGCAAATCTGCACATGCGACAAAATTGTCCAAACTTACACACACACACGTGCACGCACGCGCACACACACACGCACACACACACACAGACTTGGCAGTTCTGAGCATGACTAGTAGAGTGGATCCATATCCTGGTTGTGATATTGTCCCACAGTGATGTAAGATGTCACCCCTGGGGAAACTGGGCCAAGGGGCAGAGTTCTCTGTTCTTTTTTAAAACTACAGGTGAATCTACAAAGGTCTCCATAGAATTTTCAATTAAAAATAGCTTTTACTGGCTTTGCATTTAAATTTTGCACTTTTAAGAAAACTTGCAAATACAGAAGAAAAGAGATCAGAAAAAAAATCATGCTAAAATGTGATGTATTTCTCACCAGTCTTTGTTTTCTCTATTTATATGAAGGGGGAAAAGTGAGGTGAGGGGCTAAAACTCAGGGTGGTGGGAAGGGGGGCTTAGCTGCGTGCTGCCCTCTGTGACATCAGCTTGAGAGATGCCTGGTGACCAAAGGTGGGGGAGGGGCCCCATCTGCTGTGCTGGGCCCACCCAGGCAGCCTGAGTCAAGGACATGGCATCCCAGCAGATGGGCAGCCGGGGCCAGGTTGCCACTGAGCTGTTGGAGCAGAGGAGGGGCAGCCACTCTGAGGACAAGAGGCAGGTGAGGCGGGCCAGGAGCGCGCTGCCTTCCTCCTGGCTGAGCGCCCCTTGCCACACACACGGTGCGAGTGCAGAGGCAGGGATGGTCCCACCTGGGAGCCCAGCCCAGGGCCTAGGTGCTTCTCAGCCAGGCCTCCCACCACTCCTACTTAGTCCCCAGCAACCCTGCAGAAGGTGAGAATGTTCCAGAAGGGCTGGGCTTTTCTCTCCTTCCTGTTAAGCCCTTAGTTCCTAGAAAGGCACATGCTGCACACCTGAAGCAAGAGCCCCTGGGGGAGGCGTTCTCAGGCTGAAATCCACACTTCCTGCGCGACAGCCGGGAACCTTGCGCTTGCCGTGCACGGCTTCCTTCATAACCTGTGACGTTCCTGAAAGGCGTGCTAACAACCTCATTCACAGTTGGATAAACTGAGGCTCCGAAAGACCATGCAGCTGGCTCATGACACATTGAAACCAGGTCCACGATTCCAGAACCCTGAGCAAGCAGCTCCATGCACGCCACTGCCTCCGGGTGGAGAATGAGGAGGCCAGGAGAAGAGGCTGGGAAGGCCAGCTGTGCTTGCTCAGGGGGCCTGGCGTCCAACTCTGAGTACGATGAGAGGCCACTGAAGGGTTAGCAGAGCAGTGAGTGACTGATCTACACGTTTGTTTGTGCTCCAAAAGCCTCCTCAGAGGAGGGCATTGGCCGGCTCCCAGCACACAGCAGCTTCTCAGGAAAAGTGTCCCTTAAGGACCAAGCCCCAGGAAGTTCCTTTCAGGAAATTCACCAACAGTTCTGTGGTCTGGGGGTCGCTGCAGCCCCTCCTTTGCCTCCTGGAGATTTACTGGTCCTTCCCATCAGGAAGACCCAGAGATGTCCCACGGCGAAGAAACCCACTGAACACTGCTTCCCAAATCACTCCAGACCAAGTCCCCAGCAGGGGCCCTCCTGCCCCATAGAAAGACCACAGCACATTCCCGCTGCACAGTCCAGGATGCAGTGAAGAAACAGGGTTAGAAGAAGCGAGGCCGAGGCAGCAAGGCAAGCAGCTAAGGACGCCTTCTTGTCCACCTGGGCTCCTGCGTTTCCCTCCTTCGGCTCAAAACAGGACCCAGCAGCAGCTGCGTGCGGGACCCGGAAAGCACCGATAGGGGAGCCTTGAGTGGGAGTCAAGAGCGCCCAGCCCTCAGACCCTCACCACGCAGCTGCTTTACGGGATGTGACAGCGCTGACTTCTACACAGACGCCCCAGGAATAGGGAAAATCAGCCCCACTTGGGGCAGTGGGTCGGGCAAACCCGTCCAAATCAAGCTGCGGGACATTTCCAGCACCGGAAGCCTCCCTCGGGCCCCCTCTAGGGTCCTGTCACCTTACATGAGCTGTGTCCGGTGTTCATTGTCACACAGACGGAGTCACAGTGTGCGTCTTTGCACCTGGCTTACTCGGCTCACGATCGTGATCAGACTCCACATGTTTCTACCATGTAACTTATTTTTATATTTTAAAGTTATTTATAATATCGTTGCTAGCATATGTAAAGAAAACTACTGGGAGAGAGGCAAATTGTACAAATCTTTTACCTTCTTGTATCAGGTCTCAATCTTACCTCCCAAACTTGGGTATGTAAGAAATGTAAAATTTCTTTAAGGCAAACTAAATCTGACTCAGCCTGGATCTAATGAGTTTGGGGAAAATCAATGTTACTCAATACACACACACACACACACACACACACTTGGAAAATAAGAAAATTTTAAAAGTATGGCTGAAATTTTCACATTAGAAAGCAGAAGAAAGAAGAATTAAACTCAACAGAAGAAAAGGAATAAAGAAGTCAGAAATTAATGGAACAAAATAAGCAGGTAAAAAAATAAAATCAAGATATTTCTTTGAAAAGATTAATAAAATTTGTAAATTTCTAGGTAGACCAATTTGGAGCAAGAGGAAGAAAACACAAATTACTCCTATGAGACATAAAGGGGGCGCAATGACATCTTCTATTTGCACTGAAAGTATATGAAGAGGGCCAGGGTGTGGCCAAGTGGCAGAGCACTGGCCTGGCATTCCTGAGGCCCTGGCTCAATCCCAAGCACCACTGCTTTAGTTGGCTTTTTTGCCACTGAGACCAACAGACCTGACAAGAACAATTGGAGGAGGAAACGTTTATTTAGGGGCTCAGTTTCAGAGGACTCTGTCCACAAAGACAGCCGATCCCATTCTTCAGGGCTCCACAGGAGTGGGAGCAACATGGCGGAAAGGCGTGGTGGAGGGAAGTGGTGCACATGGCACCAGGAAGCACAGAGAGAGAGCTCAAAGGCACAGCCTAACAGGCCCACCTCCTCCAGACACACCCCAGCTACCTGGAGCTGCCACCCAGTGAATCCCTATCGGGGATCAATGCACTGGCTCATAGCCCGATGACCTCTAAACTTTCTTACAGTGCCTCACATGGAAGCTTTTGGGGACACCTCCTATCTAAACAGTAGCAAACACAGGTCTATTCACACGAAAAGGATATTAGGGTCCTCGCAAAGCTGAGACCAGCTTGGGCAATATGGTGAGTCCTTGTCTCAAAACAAAAGAACAAACAAGAAGAAAACAACAGCAGCTGGATATTAAGGCAATCAAGAAACACGCTGGCACCAACACGAATGTTAGCTAAGGCGAAATGGACAGAGAGGTACAGCGTGCAAAACCGCCCTATCGGAAAACAGAACCTCTTAACCGCAGGTCTGAACGCTTCACCAATAAATTCAATCAATCACTTGAGAAAAAAAATCCAGCATGAATCTTACACAACGTCCTTCATAAAATAGAGGAGGCGGGAATTCTTATCAACACATTTTAGGAGGCAGAATAACCTTGATACCAAAATTGAGAAACACACAGAAAAACACGTAAGCCAGCTCTCAAAATACAGAGAAAAAATCTCAACATAAGAGCAGCAAACCAAACCCAGCAACACACAGTCAGCCCTCTGCGCAGGCTCCCCACCTGAGGATTTCACTGGTGGATCGAGAAGAATCTAAAGCGCTATTAGGCACGTTTTCCCTGACATGTGCTGTGAGGCCCACAATGGTCATATCGGCGCTGGCATGTGAAGACTGTTTTTCTTGGCATTTTTCTCTAAACAATATAACAGCTGCTTTAGACTGCATTTACCTTGTATCAGGTGTCATGAGTCATCTAGAGATGGGTTAAAGTGTACAGGAAGGACGTGCACAGGTTAAATGCAAACACTATGCCATGACATTTAGGGACAGGAGCACCTGTGGGGTGTGGTATCCATGGGGAGCGAGGTCCTGAAACCAATGCCCGGTGTGTGCTCTGTGCATAAAAGAACTAATGCATCAGGAACAAGGAGAGCGGACTAGAGGAATTCAAGGTTGGTTCAATATTCACAAGTCAAGAGATGCAATTTATTGCAATAAGGGGACTCACATAATCTTTCAAACTTGTTTTGGCTGTTCTACTGCCTTGGGATTCTCAAATGGTTTTAGAGTGCATTTAAAATATCCCTAATTCAGTGCTCATTCATGTTAAAGTTCTCAGAGGACTAGGAGTGGAGGAAACTCCTTCCTGATAGAAGATGACAAAGACCAACAAGTAACACCTAGTGACGAAAATTCCAATTTTCCCCCTTCCCCTTGTGCCTCACAGGAAACAAGATGAAGATGCTTTCCTTGACCACTTCTACTAAATATTTTCTTGGTGGTTCTTCTAGTCAAGGGGGAGAAAGGTTAACAACACTTTTAAAGATGAGGACTAGAAAGGAAATTTCTTCAGACAGCTCAATTTTCCATATGCAAACTCCTGAACTCTCCGAGAAGAAAACTGTTTGAATTAAGTCACAAGCTACAAACTCAATTTGATTTCTATAGGCTAACAACAACGGGAAGATTAAATTTTTAAAATTTCATTTGTAAGAGCATCAAAAACCATACACATACTTTGGAAAGATGCACCAAGGGCTCTATATTTGAAGACAACAAAACATTGCTAGGAGAAATTAAAGAAAACCTGGGCTGACAAGAGCGTCTAGCAAAGAGGGCTGACAGGACCTTTTATCAACACCCTGCTGGGCACCATTCTGAGGGCATTTTTTTCCCACAAGGCCATTCAGCATTGGTGGCAGTCAAGCAAGCTCTGCCACAAGGTTTGGGGAACAGAATAAGTTGTGTTGCACTCAGACCAAAAGAGGAGTTGGAATTAGAACTTTTCTACTTGGAAATGACCTTTGGTCTGGATAGTTGGTAAATGCTGAATGATTTGGAAAAAAAAATCTGTTAGCTGTGATTTTCCCCCTAACATCATAATGTGCACAGTTGGCTGCTGCGTCTGCTTCTGGGGCATCTTTCTGTGTCTGGCTGTCCTTGTGCAGCTCCGAGTTTCCGTGCGCAGATGGAGTGGAGATGGTGCTCACAAGCAAGGACACGCTGAGCATCTACAAACTCCACCCTGGAAAGGACGAGTCGCCAGCGCTTAAAATGGTGACAGTGGAAAGGCTTGGCACACGGACGTTCCCTGCACTTGAGCCTCCAGTCACAGCAGATTAAGAGTCACACATTCCCTTCTCCTGAGCTGACTTAGAAGGCCCTGGTTGCTAAGCAGGGTCCACTATGCGGAACTCAGGGCTGTGCAGCCCAGAGGGGGAAGTCCTGTGAATGCACAGAAGGTGACAACATGAAAGCCAAAGAGACCAGGACTTAGAGCCCCCAGAACTGAGAAACCGTACCCCTATGGTCTAAGCCACCCAATCGCTGGGATTGCTAAGGCAGCACTAGCGGATGCAGGCTAGCACTGATTTACCACTGATGTTAAGATGTGGATCAATGAAACAGAATGGAATTGAGAAATCAATGCACATGATGTATGAATATGTTTTTGAAAAGACACCAATGTAATTCAATGAGGAAAACTATTTTGAAACAATTCTAGAACAACTGGATATCTATATAAAAAAACTCAATCTCTATTTTATATAGATACCAAAATTAATTTAAAATGGACCATAAACTTAAATGGAAAAGCCAAAACAATAAAAGTGTCTAGAATAAAATGGGGAAATCATGACCTTGAAGTAGGCAAAGTGTTCTAGACTTCATGCTAAAAGCATACCCACAAAAGGAAAAAATTTGATGAATTGGACTTCATCAAGACGGAAACCTTTTGATCTAAAAAAGACACTGGTAAGAAAATAAAAAGACAAGCCACAGACTTGGAAAAAATATTCATAAGACAAATACTTATCAAATGACTAATATCCAAAATATATAAAGAACTGTTGTAGGAACACAAATAGTCCAATAAAACATGTGCTGGAAACCTTAATAGACACGTCACCAAAAAGATACATAATTTAGGAATCATTAATAAACCCAGGACAACATCGTTAATCATTGGGTGAATGCACATAAAAAATAGATTGAGGGGCTGGGGATTTAGCTCAGTGGCAGAGCGCTTGCCTAGCACGCACAAGGCCCCGAGTTCGGTCCTCAGCCCTGAAAAAAAAAAGTAGATTGAGGGGCTGGAGCAGTGACTCAGTGGTTATGGTGCTTGCCTGGCATGCATGAGGATGCAAATTCGAACCCCAGCACCATGTGCACAACAAAATGTCGGAGCAACGAAAGCCATGTGAAAAACTAAATAAAATTGATCTTAAAAAATAGATTGAGGGGCTGGAGTGGAGGCTCAGCGGTTACGGGTTCAAACCCCTGCACCACGTACACAATGAAGTGTCCAAGCAATGAAAGCCAAATGAAAACTAAATAAAATCAATTCTCTCTCTCTCTCTCTCTCTTTCTCTTAAAAAAAAAATAGATTGAGGAGCTAAAATCAATTCTCTCTCTCTCTCTCTCTCTTTCTCTTAAAAAAAATAGATTGAGGAGCAGTGACTCAGTGGTGCTTGCCTGGCATGCGCAAGTACACGGGTTCAAACCCCAACACCATGTACACCACTAAGTGTCAGAGCAACAAAAGCCACATGAAAAACTAAATAAAAAATGATTCTGTCTCTCTCTTTCTCTCTCTCTCATTGTCCCTCTCTCTTTTAAAAAAATAGATTGAGATATCTATATATAGCAAGAGAATGCCTAAAATTGTGATTGACAATAACTGTTGCCTTGGAAGCGGACAGATAGAATTCTCACGAACCACTGGCAGGAACAAAAAATGGAAAGAACTCCTACAAAGCAGTTTCGTGGGTTCTTGTAAAAGTAAGCATAAATTTACCACAATACCTACTCCTTCCATATCTGGATATTAACCCAAGAGGAACGAGAACACGTGTCCACGCAAAGGCTCGCGCCTGTGTGTTCACTTCTATTCATGATAGCCCCAGACCAGAAGTAACCCCGCAGTCTTCGCCCGGTGGAGAGATCGCTTGCGCTTTATTCATATAATAGAAATACCCGTCAATAAAATGGAACACGCAAAAACATGGAAGCATCTTGGAAACATGTTGGGCAAAAGGAACTCAGCACAAAAGCGTGTGTACCTTGTGATTCCGTTTTGGTGAGGTCACAGAGCAGGCGAGATGACTGTCCAGAGACAGGAAGGGTAGGCGCTTCCCTCTGGCAGGGTGGGCAGAGGAGGGAGCTCACTGCCAGGGAGCAGAGAGAACTCTCTAAGCAGATGGGCATGTTTCAGATCCTCTCTGGGGCAAAAGTCCACAGGTACAGGCAAAACTCATCAACTGGTCCTTTAAAACTGTGTGCATTTCATTGTCTATGAATTGTACTGCAATAAAGTTAATTCCATTTTTTCTTTGCAGTACTGGGGACTGAACACCGGGTGCTCTGTCCTCACCTACAACCTCAGGCTTTTGTTGTTGTTGTTGTTTGTATTTTGAGGCAGAGACTCACTAAGTTGCTGAGGCTGGCCGCAAACTTGCGATCCTCCTGCCTCAGCCTCTTGACTGGCTAGGACTACAGGCATGTGCCGCTGTGTCCAGCCAAAGTTGATTCCTTTTAAAGATCAGTTAAAATAAAAAGTTGAAAAGTGAGTCGAGAAAGGAAAGCAGAGGTGGGCCTTGCCTCTTGGAAGATGGGGGAATCCCAAACTAAGTTCAGGAGGTTCCTATAACGTTTGGGGTTTTGCAGTAAGTGCATGTGACCTGGATAACTAGCATGAAGTTAAGTTCTAGACACTGTCCTATAGCTGTCCTGTAGCCCCATGCCTGGCCCCCTGCCTGCAGGAACTTACCCTCCTGTCTGCTTCTGTCCTCCCCTCACCCGTAGACGCTGCTGGCATTGCTGGTCTTGGTGCTGTACCTGGGCACAGGCATATCAGGTGAGCATCTGGAACCTGAGAAAGGAGGGACTGAGTCCACTCCAAACCAGGTGGGGTTTTCTGGAGAGAAATGCCCATCAAGGGGCTGGGCCATCTGACTTCTCCTATGGTTCCCTCCCCTGGGAAGATGATTGTGTTTATTTCAACTAACATTCGTTTGCCCTAATTAAGAGGTGGTATTTGTGCCTGTTACAGGAAGAAGCTGGGAGGTGTCAGAAAGGATCAGCGAATGTAACTACCCCCAGAATCCTGTGGTTCCACAGGTAACATACTGAGGGATGCATTGAGGTGTGGGAACCCAGAGAGCCTTCCTGGGGGAGGTGTCATTGGCAGGCTGGGCGGGGAGAATAAGAAGGTGCTAGCCAGGGAGAGCAGGTGGCGATGGGGACTCTGGGCAGAAAGAACAGTGTGTGCAAAGGCCCAGGGACCTGGTGCAACCAGAAGCCCACAGGGCAGATCTCCAGGGACAAACGCTGTGCCTTTCAGGGGGTTGAGTTCCAGACCAAGGACTCTTCTGAAGAGCCGCTGAAGGCCCTCAGGAACTGGATAAAGAAGAATTTGCTTGTTTTCTTGGAGAAGTTGGAGGAGGAAGTGCGAGAGCTGGAGCAGCTGGTGCGGGACCTGGAGTCCTGGCTGGATGCGGTCTTGGGAGAGCCGCACCTGCAGATGCCCTGCTCCACCCACAGAGCTCACCTGTGAGGGCCCGGGCCTAGGGCCTGGGCCTGGGGCCTGCGGCAGGCCAGGGGAAGGAGGAGTTGGCCGAACTCTGTCACAGAGTCCAGGAGCATGAAAATAAAGTGATCGTGAAGCCACGTCCCCTGTCCACGCTCACGAACGCTGAGCGCAGCCTCGGGATACCAGGGCCCTGAGGGGTCTTCCTGGCACCAGGACTGTGGCTGGCTGGAACAAGACGGGCTTCAGGGCCAGTCCCGGGTTCGTGATGTCACTGCTTCCTTGAGATGTTGGGTGAACTTCTTAACCTCGCTGGGACTCAGTTTCCTTATTTGCAGAACTCCGAACTCTGCCAGAATGTGTAGGTGTGCAGAGGACAGGCCTGGGGCCTGAGGGACCACTTGTCTCCTTCCTTCTCCTTCTCCCTAGGATGTGGCCGGAGGATTCTCCTTTGAGCATAGAGATGTCATGTGGGGTCGACCCTCTGACTGCCGCTAGCAGCAGAGATGGCCAGAACCCCAGTGCAGGGTGGCGGGGCGACAGCTCCGGAGCTCACACGTGCACTTACTCTGTGGCCCAGCAACCTGCTTTGGGGACTGCAGCCCACAGCGCTACCTGCACGTGTGTGTGTAAGGTCATTCACCCACGCTCGGTTACCATAGCGTGGAAAATAGTGCAAGCAACACAATGAGCCACAGAAATGGGAGAATCAGGAAGCTTCCTGCCGCGCTCTGAATATTGGCATCCTCAAAGCCGCCGTGTTGGAACCTAAAGCCGGTGTGACGCTCTTCCGAGGTGGGATCTTCAGGAGATGAGTGATCAGGAGGGTGTCTCCCCATGCCTGGGGGAGCCTGGTGGCTGTGCAGCTGCGCAAGCACGCACAAGGGCCATCATCAGACCCTGAATCTGCCGGTGCCTTGAGCTGGGAGCACTTACGCCACATCTCTACTGTGTGTAAAACACCCAGCCCGCGTGTTTGGTTGTACGAACTAAGTCTCTTTCTACCGATACGGGAAAACCCGAGAGATGTGCTATTAAATGAAGCGATCAAGGTATCAAGGTGCAACGGCAGGTGGGGACGCCCCGCTATGGAGGAGGAGGAGGATGTCACTGACCATGCACAAAACGGGGATTCTGACTACAGCGGGGGACAGAATACAGAGCGCACAGCCAAAAGAGCAGCGATGGGGAGATGGTGATGGCATTTCTACACAGAGCCCGGAGAAAGCGCCTTCGTCAATGGGCGTGCAAATTCAGCAGCGATCGCGCTGTCCAGGATTCCCCCATGTGCCCTTCACCTCCAGGAAACTTAAGGCCTTCATTGCTCACTCCTGGAATTAGGCCAGCCCCGCTGTTTTGGGTTATTTATTGTACCCTTTCTGTGATTTTTGTTTCCTATTTTAATGGAGTTTTTCTACACATGCCAATTATTTTTTTTAAAAAAAGAAAGAGGGACAGTGAGAGAAAGAGAAAGAGAGAGAGAAACAATTTTTATTTAGTTTTTCATGTGGCTTTCGTTGCTCTGAGACTTCATTGTGTACGTGGATGCTGGGGTTTGAACCCGCATACTCACACATGCTGGGCAAGCGCCGTAACCGCTGAGCCACAGCTCCAGCCCCACATGTGCCAATTATTAAAACTACTGAACTCTTTGGAAAACCATGAGGGTTCCAATTAAACTAATCTCAGAGGATATCTGCCTTGCAGGGAAAGGCACAGGGACTTCTTTACCCAAAGGAATTAATCAATTGCCATTTGGGATGGAAAACTCATGCAAATTACGATCCTAAGTTTTCCACTGTGAATATTTGGCAGGGCTCAGGAACCAGCATCTGTATTTTCTCATGTGCACCAATTTAGTTGGAGTTTTGTGGGAAGAAATTGATGTTTGCTTGCATTTATAATTACACTCTACCATACAGGGTTGAGCCCGTTATATTGCATCAAAACCACCAATACAGGTTCCACAGGTACTGTGAAGGGTTCTCCGGCATCATTTTGACCATTCACAACTTTTTTTTTTGTACCAGGGTTAGAACCCAGTGTCACTTAACCACTGAGCAACATCTCCAGCCCTTTTAATTTCTGATTTTGAGACAGGATCTCTCTAAGTTGCTCAGGACCTCACCAAATTGCTGAGGCTGGCTTTTAACTTGTGATCCTCCTGCCTCAGCCTCCCAAACCACTGGGATTACAGGTATGAGCCACCATGCCTTGTGACCATTCACAATTTTACCCTAACACACACTTTAGACACTAATCTCCATCTAAGGCTAAGTTCTACTGTATCTATAATATATATGCATCTGTCATATTTAGATATTATATCATACCTATTTCTATATTTTTATATTATACAGGTTGAGCATCCCTAATCTGAAAATCCAAAACACCAAATGCTCCAAAATCTGAAAGCTTTTGGGTGCAGACATGAGACCACAAGTGGAAAATTCCACACCTAAGCTCGTAGGAGCAGCAGTCAACACATTGCGCGGAATCACCTTGTATTACTAGGTCTCGTGTGTGAGAGGATGCAAGAACGTTCATTTAACAATGAAGTTGCACGGTTAGCTTGTGGGAGCTGTGATGTAACTGGTGACTGTCCACTCACAGGTATTCACTGGGGAGTACCTGCAGGCAGGTGGGGCCTGGCTGGCGGAGATGGGTCACCGGACTTGTGCCTTTGGGGCTTGTGATTTATCCTCGGTGAGTAGAGCTCGCCGTGCTTCCTGATGCCGTGTCCTGAGCTGCTCTCCTCCACCATGCCCTTCCACTATGGTGTTCCTTCTCACCTCAGGCCCAGAGCAATGGAATCAGCTGACCATGGCCCAAATCTCTGAAACTATGAGCCAAAATAAACTTTCCCTCCTGTAGGTGATTCACAGTCAGGTATAGTGCTGACGGTGATGCACAAGCTGACTAAAACAATCCCAAGATATCTCATTTTATATATGCAAGCATTCCAAATCCAAAAGAGCTAAAACACTTCTGGTGTCTCCTTGACATATATAAAATTAGGGACACACACACAAAAAGGAAACAGAGCCAAGATCCTCGAGGAACTGAACCCAATGTGAACAAAAAGCTGGTGAACAGAGGACCTAACTTCTCAGATACTGACCAAGGTGCACTCATGCACACACACACATGTGCGCTCGCACACATGCATATGCATGCACGCATACACATGCATGTGCACGCACATGCACACATACACGTGCATGCACGCATGCACATGCACACACATGCACATTCATGCACACACACACATGCATGCAGCACACACGCACACATGCATGCACAGGGCCTAACAGGGCAGCCCATCCTGGTGTGGGCCTCAGTGTACACTTTTGTTGTGTTGGTTTGTGAGCCCATAAGGAACAGCAAGCTACGTGGTAGCCCAGGCAGTGAGGGTGTCGTTTGACACAAGAGAATTCCCAAGATCGAGGAGAATACTCTGCCCTTGGATCATGCAGCCTGGAATAGGAGGGTCTTCAAGAATTCAAGATGGCACCGCGGGGGGGACTGGAGCGGTGGCTCAGCAGTTATGGCACTCACCTGGCACACACAAGTTCCTGAGTTCAAACCCCAGCACCACATACACAATGAAGTGTCCGAGGAACAAAAGACACATGAAAAATTAAATAAAAATTATTTCTCTCTTTCTCTCTCTCTCACTGTCCCCTCTTTCTCTTAAAAAAAAAAATGGCACCAGGCTCCAGCCACCACTCTCTGGTTGATGTGGCCTCCGCACAGCACAGCTCCCTGCATGCTTCTGTCCCCTCGTGCTTTCAAGCCTCGGTTTCTGCTTCTGTTCCTCACTACTCTGACCTGCTCATAGCCCACAAGCAGCTGCTCCTGTGTCCGTTTTTCATTGTTGTGACCAAAATACCTGAAAATAACAAACTAGAGGAGGAGAAGTGTATTTGGGGCACATGGTTTCAGAGGTCTCAGTGCATGGACAGATAACTCCAGGGCTCTGGGCCCCAGGTGAGGCAGCACGTCTTAGGGAAAGGGCCCAGCAGAGGAAGCTGCTCCCCTCCGGCTCCTAAGAAGGGGGAGAGAGTGGGAGAGTAGGAGGGAAGGGACTTCAGGAAAAGCAATCCTTCCAGGGCTCTCCCACCTCCTCCAGCCACACCCCACTGCCTTCAGTCACTGCCCAGCCATTCAACTAGGATGGACCAATTACGTTATGGATTTCATAACCTAATTATTTTATCTCTGAATATTCCTTCATTAGCAGTTTTGGGGACATCTCTTATTCAAAACATAGCATTCTGCTCCTGGCTCCCAGAAGCTCACATCCATCTCACAATACAAAACACATTTAGTTCCTCTCCAAGAGTCCCATGACCTTAACAGTTGTAGCATTGTCCAAAAGTGGAGTCCAAGTACAAAGTCACCTCTGAGACTAAAGGCAAATTCATGGTGTGAGCCCCTATAAAAATCAAATGCAAGGTACATGTGTCCAATATACAATGGCCAGAGAAAACGTTCCCAATCCAAAAGGAAGGGATAGTGGCATAGAAAGAAGGGATCGGGGGCTGGAGCAGTGGCTTGGTGGTTACGGCACTTGCCCAGCATGCACAAGTACACAGGTTCAAACCCCAGCACCCACATACACAACTCAGTGTCAGAGCAATGAAAGGCATGTGAAAAACTCAATAAAAATTGATTTTCTCTCTCCCTCTCTCTCTCTCTCTCCTCCTCTCTTAAAAAAAAAGAAAGAAGAGATGGAAAGAAAGAAGAGATGGGGCCAAAGCAAAACGGAAGCCCAGCTGGACAAACAGGCTTGTAACTCCTCATACAGCATGTAGCACACATGGTGGAGAGAGAGCTCCAAAGGGCTTGGGCATCCCTGCCTCTGGCCTTCCCAGCTGCAGCTCACCTGCCCTCTCTTTTGCTCTCTCCACAGCCAGGAGCTTTTCTCAGCAGGCAGTCCACATTGCCATCATCTCTTAATTCCTAAAGTCTCCATTTCAGTTTTGGTTTCACCTTTACAGGTTCATGCAATGGCTTCTCAGTGGCAACCCACAGTGTCTGGCTCTGCTATGTCTTGCCTGGCTTCCCAGACTTTCCTTTGAGATCTTGGTGGACACCTCCATGAGCCCTTAACTGTAGTATCCTGTATTCCTGCAGAATCAGCACCAGGTGAATGACACCTAGGTCTGCTACCAGCCCACACAATAGCTGAGCTCCCTGAGAGTCTGGCTGCATTGGCCTCTGAGCGTGCCTGCGTGTCTCAGCATAGTGAAAGAACTTCCTAGGCCCCTCTGTGCAAGCAGGGTGCTCCATACAATCTCAAAGGAATTTTTACTTTTATACCCTTGAGCTTGTGACAAGTGTGGTCTTACCAATTCCTGAGATGCTCTCAAGCCATCTTTATTATTCTCTTTGTGTAAAGTACTTAGTGTCTCCATAGTAGCTATAATCTCTTTAACAACCACACCTTCCTTGGTTTAACTTTTACACTCACTTGTCTGGCCAAATTGCAAGTTTGTTCTCTCTTTTTTTTTAAGAGAGAAAGAGAGAGAGAGAGAGAGAATCAATATTTATTTAGTTTTTCAAGTGGCCTTCATCACTTAAACACTTCGCTGTGTATATGGTGCTGGGGCTCAAGTCCTGTGTCCTTGTGCATGCCAGGCAGGTGCAGCAACCACTGAGTCACCACTCCAGCCCCAGACTGCAACTTTTAAAAAAATCTTTCTGTTCCTCATTATCACAGTAAACTTGGCTAAAAACTGTCCGCGAGATCTATGCCACTTCCAGAATGCTATGCTGCATTGAAATTTCCTCAGCCAGAATAATTAGTTCATCACCTTTAAAAGTGAAAGTCTCAGGACAGGGGCACAATGTAGATGATTTATTTGCCAAAATATAACATGAGTGGCCTCTAGGACGATTCCCAATATAGCACTCAATTCCCTCTGAAACCTCGTGAGCACAGTCTGTATTCTTACCAGCATTCTGGTCTTCCGAGTTCCCACCAGAATCACCCATTAAACTCCACTTACAACATTAGAAAGAGTTTTTCAAAATTCCTCCTGCCAACCAGCTGCAAAGGTTTCTGAGCCACATGATCAGGTTAGACCCAGCAACAGCCCCACTCCTGGTACCAATTTCTATTTTAGTTGACCTTTCTCATCACCGTGACCGAAACACCCAAGAAGAACAACTTAGGAGAGGGGCTCACAGCTTCAGAGGCCCCAGTCCTCAGACAGGTGACTCCGTTGCTCTGGGCCCAAGGTGAGGAAGCACACCCTGGGGGAAGGGCTCAGCAGAGGAAGCTGCTCTCTTCAAGGAAGCAACGAAACAGAGGGCGCAGGAAGTGGGAAGGGGAGGCAAGAAATCAATCCTCCCTGCGACCACCTCCTCTGCTGTGCCCATCTCCGTGGTTCAAACAGGGATGAACGGAGCAGGTTACATAATCTAATCATCTCATCTCCCAATATTCTTTCACAAATGTCTCATATTCAAACCATAATCACTCCTTTTCTCTGACCTTCCAGCTCCTGTGTGTGATTCCATCTACATTTCCAAGGTCAAATTCCAGGAGGGCTGGGTAGCATGTGATTGGTTCACGTTTTTGACTGGCGCTCCCTGTGCCAAGCCAGGTTCCACCCTGGCATACCTTAAGGATGGACTTGGACTGACCACAATGGTCCATTCAGCTGTGGCAGGAGGAGGGGGCAAGGGTCAAGTACCATCAGCCCGCTGTATCCCGCAACCTGTGGTCCACAGGTAAAAATATTCAAGGAAAGAAACCGCCTCTGTACGGAGCACGCTCAGGCTTGCTCTCATCACTGTTCCCCAACAGGACAGTGTGGTAACTGTTCTCGTGGATCTGCTTCGTGGCAGGTGTTGTAAGTCTTCTAGAGACGTTGAAAGCGTACGGGAGGATGCGCACAGGCTTCATGCAACAACGGGCCATCTTTATGTAGGGACTTGAGCAACCCTGAGTGTGGGGATCTTTAGTCCCCAATCCACTGTGGGTATTGAGGGACAACTGAACTGTAGAAGAAAGCTAAGTTTTCCCTTCCAGGAGCTCTGGACTGTGCTGGGTCAACCTGACCCACATTACCCGAGGTGACCCGAAATGTGGCAGAGTGACCAGAGGCCAATACTTCCAGCCCCACGAGCCACTGCCAGAGAAGACAACTTGCATGAGAAACATTCAAAGGAAGGCGGGAGCCAGGGAGATTCTAGACCAGGGCGAAGGAGACAGCTGCAAACTGCAGGAGAGAAACACGCAAAGGCAGAGTGAGAATTAGCCCCTAGAGTTTGGGGGACACTCCACTCTGCCTTCTGTCCCTAGGTGTGAAAAATATCAATTGTACACTGAACAGCAGCCCTGAGACCTCTTACCACCCCAAAGTCTGTTATAATATGAAGGTTACCAACATGTTGCCTGGCGGACCTGTTAAGAAGCTGTCGTAGTTGGGTAGAAAGGTGTCCCCCCAAAAGCTCACGTGGGACAATCCAGGAAGGCTGAGGTGAAATGATTGGATTGGAAGAGTCTTAACCCAATCAGTGAGTACATCCCCTGATGGGACTGGCTGGTGGCTAGAGATGGTGGGGTGTGGCTGGAGGAGGGTCCCTGAGGAATGCCTTTAGGGTGCAGATTCTGGATCTGGTGTGGAGTTTCTCTCTCTGTTCCCTGGAGCCAGCCCCTCTGCCATGATGATCAGCCTCACCTCGAGCCCCAAGGAATGGAGCCAGCCTTCTACAAATTAAGACCTCTGAAACCGTGAGCCCCCAAATACACGTTTCCTCCTAAAAGTGTTCTTGTTGGGTCCTCGGCTCTCAGCCATGAAGAAGCTGACTAGAACAGGAGTCTCATGTGGACTCCGTAGCTCTGCCTTGGGACAAAGTTCAGGTTCCTGTCTGAGGAGCCATGATTCACACCTCCTCCCACTCAACCGAGAAGGACAAGGGCCACTCGGAGCCAGACTCAGGCTAACAGGGAAGACACAGACCAAGTGCAAAAGTGGAGACAAGGTAATCTCAGAGTTCAGCACCCTGGAAGGCCACGCAGCTCAGCCTCTGTGCTCCCAGCTGAGAAGTGGAGGCCCGGAGTCAAGTGGTAGCTACGAAGCTGGAGGGAAAAGCAGTGAATTGGGGTGGAGTTTGCAAGCCTGGCCACCCGGAAATACTGGTGGAGGGCACGGAGGGGACGGAGGGACCGAGGGGACTGAGGGGACCGAGGGGATGGAGGGAGATGGAGGGAGATGGAGGGGATGGAGGGAGATGGAGGGGACA
>PVKS010013106.1:0-49964 GCA_004027875.1 Aplodontia rufa | reverse complement strand
GCAAACCCACCTTCTCCTTCAGAAAGGAAGGAGACAAGAAGAATCTGTACACAGGATGGATCCACACCACTGACGGACAATGACCAACAGCGAAGGCAGAACTCAAGAGCACCTTGGGACAGGTTGCTGAATTATTCTCTTCCTTGGGTAGCTGTTCTGTTGGTCTTATACAAACTCAGCAAAAACTGTTCTCAGCAAATGTTAATAACTACAAATAAAGCTTCTGCCGTTCACCACCACTTCAATTTCTAACTTTGTGTCTCAATCAGTACTTAGGAAAGCAAAGAAGCAGACTCCACAGGCCTGGAGCTATTAATCTGGGACATGTTGAAAATAGAAAAGTAATCGGCGGCCCTGGCTGGAATCGGTTTCATACTTATGCCACAACAATTGTACCAGGTAGAGTATTGAAACACGCATCTCCAGGATTCTTTTCAGAAGCAATTTTGAAATTCACTCTTTAAAGGAAATGCTATATGTGTGTGTAGCAGTCCATGAACTTTTCCCTAAGGGAGCACATGGTAAATATTTAGACCTGTGAACCAAGAGGCCAAATTGAAGACATCATCTGTGTACAGTGTAATAAGTGACAAAAGATAAAACTTACTTGCCTGGTGCTGTTCGCCAGAGGCCAGAGGTTATTTAGGGTGGTGAGTGTGTTTCAAGCCGGGCTGCTGGCAGACATTCTTCAGAGGGGGGACAGCTAAGGGCCAGAGAGGTCAGGCTGGAGGACAGGTGTCGTCACTGCTTGTTGCAGTCTCAGTGACGTCCAAGTCTGAGCAGGCTCTTGTCTCCTTCTGGTCTTCTCAACTACGAAGCTGGCTGAGGCAGGGTGACTCCCATGGTCCTGCATGCAGCAGTTGCCAAGCAGCAGAGGCCTCAGTGTGCAGGTGGCAGGTAGGGCAGGGGTGAGACAACAGCAAGCCTTAGCCTCTGTTTAGCGAGGCAAGGCCTGGGGTGCAATGGGGGACAAACCCCAGCTTGGATCAAAATGCCATTGTGCTGGAGCGGTGCTGCCAGGTTGCACGGATGCAGGAAGCAGGAAGCAGGCTGGCTTTGTCCACAGGCAGTCACTGATTCCAAGTATGGCCCAACACTGACAGATGCTCAGAACGAGGCACATAGCATTCAATCACCCCTTCCGCCCACTCCTACATGGCTTGTGGGCCTCTCTGGGCACAAGTCCTGCCTCGTCACCAGACTTGGGCATCGCAGTCATTGCTCTCTGTCACTGTGACATAATACCCAAGAGTACAGATATAAAGGAGGAAAAAACAATTTTTACTCTGGTTTTAAAGGTTCCAGTCTGTGGTTACTTGGCTCCATTGCTGCTGGGCCTGTGGTCAGGCAGAACAGCATGGTCAGGGATATGATGGTGCAAAGCCGCTCACCCCATGGCTGTCACAGATGGAGCCACGGGTGAAAGGTAGCTTCCAAGGTCCTGCTTCCTCCAGCCAGGCCTCACCTCCTAAGTTTCTACCACCTACAAGCAGCTCATTAAACTGTGAATCTGCAGGTGGATGAATCTATGAGGTTAGAGCCCTATGAACCCATCCTCTTCCATAAGCCCCACTTCAGAAGGGGGCTGTTCTAGGCAGCATTATAACTGATTCAACTGAAAGACCTGACAAGAACAATTTTGAGGATGAAAGTTTATTTGGGAGTTCATGGTTTCAGAGGCCTCAGTCTATAGACAACAGGCTCCTTTCCTTGGGGCTTGAGATGAGCCAGAACATTGCGGCAAGAGTGTGGTGGAGGGAAGAAGCTCAGGACTTCACACCAAGGAGCAGGGAGAGAGATCTCTGCTCAACAAATACAAAATATATACCCCAAGAGCACACTTCCAGGGACCTGCATCCCCCACCCACATTCTACCTGCCTAGGGTTACCACCCAGTTCACCCCTATGAGGGAGTTAATTCACTGATGGGGTAAAGGCTATCATAATCCCATCATTTCACCTCTAAACCTTCTGCCATTCTCTCACACATGAGTTTTTGGGGAACATATATCTAAACCATAACAGAGACCAAGCCTTTATCCCATGAGTTTTGGCAGAACATTTTAGATTCAAACCATTACAGCCATACAATTTACTTTGACTAATGACAGTAAAGCAGCAATGATGTAATGTTAGGTTGGAGCAGAATCTCTATGAAATGTTTTGTGCTTCTGTCCATAGTTTTTTTTTTTCCTCCCTCTTTTCATGCAAACATCTGCGTTCCTTCATCTTGGAGTCTGGAGGCACTGCAGACTCATCCTGCTGCTTAGCTCACATGTCATGAGTTGAGAGACAAAACTCAGCATTTCAAATATGCTGAGATTTTAAAGTCAATTATTACTGCAGTGAAATACACAGGTAAAATCTGGAAGAGCTGAAAAGGAGCTTGAATTCGTGAAGTCTTTTACTGGACAATCAGACGGCAGGTACCACACCAGGGCTCCAGTTTCCATGTTGATAAAATAAACCAGGATGTGATATTCAAAGCTTTAGTGATAGAGTACTTGACAAAATGTCTGGATAGGGTTTCAGATTTAAGAAAGATCTGAACTGAGCCACAAGATAATGCTGACTCCTTGTTGAGTCCTTCACTCATCTATCTGTGGATTCAGAGTCATCTGCTCTACACCATGAAGAAGGCCAGAGTTAAATGTCGAGAGACAGAGTAGCTTTGAGAATGTCAAAGATTAAGTAGAAAGAGCTACCTATAAATCAAATGTCTTAAATATTATTTTATGTACTGTACTACTTGCTAAATGCGAAAAATATAAGGGACAGATCTACTAATGATGAGGAAAGATATCACAAAGCTTATCCACAGGACACTGGGTCACGAAGTATGAGCATATGTATATAGACTTAGGGACAAGAATGTGTGACCATGTGGAAACTTAAATGTTGTCCTAAGCTCCTTAGACCCCTCTTGCTTAGTCACAATTGATGCAAAAGTAGTTTTTTCCTATGCTACCTGAACCAGAAGCAATTTCATAGCACAATGGGCCTTGGGTTCCCAGAACTCCTGAAGCATAATTTCTAGATCCGAAGCCTGGAGAGAATGCCAAACCACTGCTTCTCCAGGTTACTCTGCATGATGAGTTTGAGAACACATATGCATCACACAGGGTTTCAAGCCTGACCACACATTTAATCATATGGGCAGTTTTTAAATATACAAATATTTGGCCTCACCGCAGAGATTCTAATTTGATTGGGCTGATATGGAGATTAAGCACTAGTATGTTTTGGAAGTTTCCTTAATTTATTTTGGTGCACCGCCACTTTGAGACTCATTGGTATAGAAGTTCAGTCAATTCACAGTAACTGAATGTCCATTATGTATAAGACAATATCCAGGGCACTGGAGTGGCTACAGTGATAAAACTGATAGTGCTCTTTCTTGAAAGGAGCTTAAAGTAATGACATCTGGTAGGAAGATAGTATCTGTCACAGAGAAGACATTCAAAGTCATATGTTGAGTGTGTCTAGAGATGCTGTGCACTTTGATTTAGTCCTCAAGATCATTCCCATGTACTCTAGCTGAAGTCCCAGAACTAATGTTTGAGGGTGTGGGAGGAGATCAGAGGGGAGTCTGGTAGGCGAGAAGGAAAGCCTGAATGCAGACGATTTTCAATTGGTTCCTGCTTGGCCCTGGAACTGCAGTGGCCAGACACCACTCAGACCCTGACAGGACAGTCTGCCTAAGAACAGGTGCTCCATTTTCACAGCCTTGGAGGCTAGAATTGTTCGTACTTTGGCTTCTAACACAGAGCTTGTCCTCAGAATCTATGTTATCTACCAATTTGGGGTTTTGCTTATTGCGTTTTCAGAACGAATTTTTCAAGAGTGATTGCTATAATACAATTTTGTGAACTTGTAGAACCGAACGTTTCTAATTAGGTTGCCATAGCCCTCAGCCAAATTACTGCAAATGTCATCCCATTGCTCTCTTTTTGATGTAAAAATGTAGGATAGTCAGCAATATACACAATTTAATCTTAACACAGGCAGGCACTGATCATGGTGACAGAGGGTCTGTGTTTCATTAACCCAAAATCTGCTTAGTCAAGCAGCTCTCTCATTACACAGCTTGCATCAAAAAGATGTTCTTCTCTCTTTCAACCAAGCTGCGACTTTAGCAATTAACTGTCCATAAAAATGTGAGTAGTTGCCCGATCTCAGGATGGCGGGTGAGTGGGTCATGCCCAAAGGCCAGCCTTGGCTATGTTGAGTCTCCTCTATTGCCACAGATCCAGGTCTCAGGGATTCTGCATCATAGGAACACTTGAGAGCAAATCCACTCAGTTTTCTGGCCTTGTCATTGTTCTCGCTGATGGAAATCCCTGTTCAATTATGGAAAACATTGATTGTGAATATTCCCCTTCTGTCTACTCAATGACCAAATTCCCCTGCCTTTGCCTTCCTAGCCCCGTCTTCTCACACTTGGCCCCATTAATCCTTCCAATGGGAGGTTTATCCCTACGCCCTAGACTACACCAATTCCTATGCACACTGCACAGGGTGAAATGGCATGAAGATAATCAAGGAAAGCACTCCTGATCAACCCACACTGGGCCCTCACTATATACAAGACACTGGGCCCTTTACATCTTATTTAATTTTCTTAACTGGTCAAAAAAAGTGCAATGTTATTCCCAACATACACATGAGAAAACATTAAGTGGAAATCAGGAACAATCTTAATGTCACACAATTGAGTCATGAAGTGGCTAGTTACACAGCAGTCTGCTTCTACAGCTCTTTCTTGTGGCATCCTGACAACATTGCACTTTTGCAATAGCGATCCCTGCACACATGGCATCCTCTCCCCAGGCTCCTGAGTTATGTGGCTACTCCTGTGTATGCTGCTCTGGAGACAACTCTGGCTTCTCAAGGATGGTTTGCCCTAGTCTCTGTGGTCTACTCCCATGGGTAATCATCTACAGCAAAGCTGACTTATTCTTCATTGCTGAACTTCATCTGCCTGCAGATCCATCCTCAACCTTCACCAGCAGACCTGGCTGTCTTGATTGGGAGGGTGGGGAGGTGGATGTACGGTAGCCAGCATTATGCCTGTGGAACGCTCTTTCACGGAGCCGGCATCACATGAACCTGGACTCCATCCCTGATTCACAGCCTGGGCCATGAGCTGATTTTCCTCACCAGTTTTTTCCCTCTATCTCAGGTTGCTGTGATGGTGTAAACATTTGTTTCATGAGCTCATTGTACTTTTAGCCTCATTTCCCACCCAAGCTCTCTGTGGTGACCCTAAGCTTCTTCCTGGAAAATTACTCGATGTTTCTGATGCTGACTCCACTGCTGTCCACCTGCCTGAGTTATCACTGGATCAGGGTCTCCCTTGTCCCTCCTACCTTCTAGATCAGACTCAGAAGCATTCTTGATCACTTTGCCTTCTGCACCCTTGACATTCAACCAGCCAGTGTACAATGGATTTCCATGCTTAACAAATAGCCTTTGAAATTCTCCCCTTTTTTCACTTCTGTGGCAACTTCCTTGGTTTCAGCAGCTCAACACATATCCCCTAAATTACAAAAATTCACTAACTAACTTTTGTCTTCACAGACACCCTGATGTTCCTACATTCTATTATCTACTTTTCCAAAGACCTGGTCATTCTTTTTTGAACCACTTTTTTTTTCCCACCTTTATTAGAAGTATATTGTGATACAGGATACAGATGAGGGGGAAACATTGTCAAAACTGTAGCAATCAATGTGTATAAAGTTTGATAACCAGGGGTAATGCTAACGCATAGATAAGCTACTATGGGTTTCATCTATTGCCGTTTCCCCCAGAAGAACTCATGTGTTAAATGGGTATCTAGTGTGGGAATAACATCAGCTTCTGGAATGGTTTTTGAACCACTTTTGTGGATAATATATCTACCTTATTCACAAGTTTTACTCTTTCAGATTCCAATAGATATATTTACAAATCTTTATATGAAAGTTCTATCCCCATTCTGACTAGGTAAGGATTGTGTCTACTTAATTTCTATTCCCCTCAGCTTCTACTATAGTGCCTGTCACATTTTGGATTGTTAAGAAATATTTGCTAAATGTGTAGATGAATGAATCAGTCATGGGGAAACAAAAGTCGACATCACCTTCCATTTACTTCCTGTTCTTGCTGGGTTTCAAGTTTTCCCATGTTCATCTCTGAGGTAATCAGTGGCCTCTTCAAATATATTTGAATATTGAAATGCAATGAAGCTGCCCAACTTCTTTTAAATGAGACATAAGCCAAGCTAACATCAATTGGCCTTTCCATTGTAGAAAAAATCATTCAAAGCATGCTTTGTTAAAATCAAATTTGCATCTGCCCTTAGCTTGTGGAAGAGGAAGCATTGCAAAAATTATTTCTAAAAACAGGTTTTTGAAACTGCAATAGGAGATAAAACAAAGGGGTTCATAATATTGATTCCTGAAAGAAAATGAAAAACATGATTGTGTGTGGAAAGAGGATCCATGAAAAACTGTCCTCCTGATTCTGACCTTAGTGACTTCAGGACAGAGGGAGGTACTGTGAAGATCCTTGGAGGGGACCTGAAGCCAGTCATCCCACCAGCTACTTACTGAGCACCACACCGTAAAAATCACTACAAGAGCCTCCAGGAACAAAGAAACCATTAAAATGTGCTCCTGCTCCTGGGGCCTGTGTGTGGGAGGAGGGGAGGGCACACAATCTGGAGCTACCAGGCGATGTGAAGATTGCTTGAACAGAACCAAGTGATGTGGACCATGGAACTGCATGTCAGGCATCAAAGACCTTGCTCTGGAGACCCTGGGATGGCTTTGCAGAGGTAGCACTTGGAGGGCATCAAAGAAAAGGTTTTTTTCATGTGATTCAGGGAAAATTGCAATCCAGTTATAGGAAACAGTGGATAAAAGTCCTAGAAAATAAAGTAACCAGATAAAGTAATGATACATAGGGCAATGGTGGATGGAAGAGTGCTAGCAAAAGAATCTTGCGGAGGAAGTGGGGAAGACCCAGTGGTACTTCATACAGACACTGGGGAGCCAATGGAGGAAGTCAGAGCGGACGTTGACGGGCAATCCCATATGATGTGTTCAGGAGCACCGTAGAGCCTGAAGTTTGGAAGACTCAAGATGCTCGTTAGGAGCTAAGCGTATTTTATGTTTACATTTTATAGTCATAAAAATTAAGTGTAAGCTTGTGAAAGTGAAAGTTTCTGAGTTTAAGATTTATTAGCTTCAAGGTTAATCCTCTGCTGGTTCACAGAAGGAAGACTGTGTCAGTATAAAGCGCCCTTACTCGCGAGTGAATTTCAAAGACAAGGAGAAACTTGCTTTATTAGAAAACCAGCAGATGCATAAGACTGGTAGAAACTCCTTTTAGAAGGACTGAGCTGGCCTGCATGAAGCAGTCTCTTGCCTGCCTCTGAAAGCTGTCCTTTCTCACTCTGCCTGGGAGAGACGGATTGGGCTTTCCCACAGTCATACCATCATCTTGCAGATGTTGTCTTTTGCTGCACCTGCAAGCTTACTAGTCCACTGGGGTGGGAAGAGGGGAAACCCAACAGGGGCTTACTTAGAGGTTTACAGGTATCCCATGGTTAAAAGTTGTCATTGACACTTAAGTCACTTGTTGCACAGCGGAAAATGCCATCAGAGCACGCCCATTCCTCTACTCCTCCCAGTCGCAATATCTGCAATAGCGAATCTATGCATGCTGTTTCCTTCTTTCCCTAAGTATTTTGGAAAAATATCAAAGAATAACATTATTATCTTCTTCCAAGATTCTGTGCGTATCATATATCTTATACTCAGATGGGTTGAATTTCTGGCATTTCTGATACTATTTGCCTCACCACTCTCTATTTCAACAGTGAACCATCCGTAACGTTACAAAATGTCACATGTTTGAAGAGCAACCTGAACAGAGATAATTCCCTGTGTTGTAAATGAGGTCAACCAACCCGAGTGAGTCCCATCAGCTTAAAAGTGACAGTTCGTATGTGAAAGCTGGGTCTGACTAACCCCCCATACTCAGTCTTTTCCCAGAGGAATTTTAATTACTTAAGGGCACCACGTTTAGAAAAATACACTTGGAGGCATCATGGTATTGCTCAGGAACCCACCAAAAATTCTAATTTGTTTCAACTAATGAAGTCTCTATAGAACTTGGGATTTTGCCTGAGGTTGTTCACGAGAAGTCTAAGAAAAAGCACAGATGTTTTGTTTCCCTGTCATGAATTCCAGTACACTGATGCTGCCAGTGCACTCCATCTCTTACACAAAGATGCCCCTCTTTCTTATGTTGGCATGTGAATGTCGTTTCATGCATGAAAGTGTGGTGTCCCAATTACTCAACATCAGATATTTCTTATGCTAATTGCACTGAACACCTAGACAATCTGAGCCTGAGTCCCTGAGTCCTTTCAAGGAGACTTTGTTCCTTCTGTCTTCACTCTGGAAGAGTTTGCCACATTAGCAATTATTCCAGTGTTATTCCACTTGCAAAACTGTGGCACTCGTGTGCAACTGGGTCTTCGAGTGTGTGCTTTGTCTTCCTTGAATCATTTAAGTATATATCCTCTAGGCCTCTGTAATTGACTATGGCTTCTTCAAGGATACAATCTAATCAGTGTCTGGTTAATCTCATAGCACATGATACAGTTATGAATGTGCTTGTATAATTGCTGCAGTGAATGGGTGGAGACGTGTAGGGATAATAATCTTTGACAAACGGAACTGCTACTGTAACCATCTCTACACTGCTAGAAGCCAATTAGAGACAGCTAGCAATTTTATGAAATCTTTTTACAAAAGATGCTGCATATTCATTCTTAGAAAACTCTAAAAGTGATATACATCTCATTGATAGGACAAGAAGCAGTTTCTGATGGAGAATTCATCCATCTAGGTGATTCCATGTCTCTTCTCCGTATGTCAGGCAGGTATAATCATCTCCTTCTTGAGGGAGGGAAATGTGGCTTGTCTAACATGAAGAGATTACACTTCAGTGAATGGAATTTAGTGACATTTATATGCTACAGACTACAGACACTTAAATCAGGATCTTTTCTAGGATCAATACTCTTTCACAGTGACAGAGACCATTAAATGCCTCATGGGAATCATCATGTGGGCATAAAGAAAGAACCCATTGAATTCAAGGGATTGAATTTTTGTCAAGCAAGAAAAAGAGTTAGGGAGGCATTTGGATGAAGAGGAATAAAACTTTAGGTCCATTTACGGAGTTTTTTAAACTTTATTCCCATAAACATATAACAATGAAGAAAATAAATTTGACAACGTTCATCAGGATATATCTAAGGACAGGAAAGAGAAAGTGGGTCCAAGCATTCATCCGGTGAAAGCAAAAATGGACTGTTGCCTCCCACAGAAAATCTTAACAAAATGCTCCCATCCCACCTTCTATGCAACACTTGATTGACAAATTGCATGAAAATATGCATGATCCATTTATAGAAGGAATAAATAAAACTGAGTGGGAGAACTTTTCATGTGAAATTGCACTTATAAAAGTTCAGTGTGTAGGCAAAAAGGAAAATGCTTTCAGCTACCCAGTGTAGAAGTGGAATTTGAAAGTAAGTAAGTGAGATATTTTTCAGACATTCTTGTATGCTTGGACTAATTGGTAAACCTTAGGATGCTTCTGTAAAGATAAAAAGACACATCAGGGAAATTTAATCATTATATATCAAAGTCCATCATGTTGAAAATAACTTAGACTTCATCTGTGTGGTTTAGAGGAAAGAAAATGGGTGGATGTCAGACTTGAATCAGAATATTCCTGCATGGTGAAATTAGTTAATTTAATCAGCAAGTATTTCCCACATACTGTAATGTACTAAGAAATGCAAATATGTAAGTGTGAACAATCAAATGAAGGAAGAAGGTTTATGGACAAATAGCTGAATAACTACAGTGACTGTGCTATGTGGTATGTTATATAAGGCAATTTGACCTTTTCCATGAAGAAAGCATTCACAGAGTACCTACACGGGTTTTCAGCATTTACATTTCCCTCCGCTATATCTCAATGTTGAAGTCATCTTGAGGCTAAGAACAAGGAAACACCATGTGTGTTTAGCTAGGAAATAGGTAATGAATCTTTTTTTACATCCTTTTTTCAGTACTGGGAATTAAGCCTAGGGTCTCACACAAGCTAGGCAAGTACTCTCTCACTGGGCTAACTCCCCAGCCCTTAATCTTAATAACCTGTATGTGTTGCTGGGACATTTGGCACAGAAGTCTGATGAGCACCTGGACATGAAGGAATGGAGCTCAGGATCTGTAGGGTGGGGCAGCAATCATCTTGGTTGGATAGAAGGCAGGTGAGGGACCAAGATCCCCAGGCCTGCAGTCAGTATCCATTACTATTGCCTGTATCTTGACCACTAAACCTCTAGGGTCAGACACTAACTTGTGAGAATCACGACATTCAGGAATATCACTATTCTTTAGTAGCGATACTGTGTTAGCTTACAGGGACTCCCATAACCAAGGTACCACAAACAGGGGAGGCTTTAAAAAGAGAAATATGTAGCTCCCCAGCTCCTGAGTTTGTCTGAGATCCACATGTTGGCAGGGCTGGTTCCTTTGGAAGGCTGCAAGAGAGACTGCTCCAGTTCTCTCTCCAGGATTCTGGTCCTTGCTACAGGCAGAAGCAACACTCTGATGATCATTATTGGCCCTATGGTTTTCTCCCTGGGTGCAAGTCTCTGACTTCCCTTCTATAAGGATACCAGTCATATTGGTTTAGGGTCCACCCTAATGACCTAATTTTAGCTTGAATCTTGTGTAACAAATTTCTTTCCAAATAATGTCACATTTTAATGTGTTGTGGGGTTAGAACTCAACAAATCTTTTTTTTTTTTTTTTTTTGCCGGGGGACAAGATTCAATCCACAGCAGAAACCTTATACTTTTTAAAGCATTACTATAATTCAATCACACTTTCTTGAAGAGCTAACTCCAAATAAAACAAATATAACAGCAATGGGATTTCAAGATGGCGAACTATAGGAAGGCTGCTTCGCGTTTGGCTCCAAGATGGGGTGAAAAATCTTTAAGACAGCTCCATTGCTGTGAGGTGAGTTCAGGGGAAAATCATCACCAGAACACAGTGCTAATTAGTGGGAAATTTTTGGAGGATCAGAAATTTGGGTGCAGCAAGTGGAAAAGAGGAATTTTATCCATCCCACCAAGGTCATGGAAGCTGAAATCAATATTGTTCCAAATCAGCATGGTTGTGGGGGAGGAGCTGAACCATAACATGCGATCTGAGCTGCTGCTGAAAAGCTGAGTTCTATAAGGAGCTGTGAATTGGGCCCAACTGGGGACACGCTTGTTGCACCTCCACTGCACAAGTGGAGAACAGTGTCTCTCAGCAGCCTGCAAGGAGAAGCAGGAGTCATTTTGAACAGACTGTCCAGGAGGAAGTAAGTAGTTCAGAACAGGCCACTCCAAAATTCTTCCAGGAGCCAACCACAGTTCAGAGGCTGAACCCAGAAGAGGTGGTGTGGGAGATGCAGACTTCACTTAGCTCAGGGGGATTCAGGTTAGAGGAGTAAAGGGAAGCCTAGCTCAGCCCTGAACACCCCCACCCCCAGCTGAAAGACTCATGTAACAAGCTAAGGTGGGACAGGAGCACTCAAAAGAACACAGTCTGAGCTCAGAAAACCCGGAGGGACTGTGTGTGTAACCAGCAGAGTGAGCATTGCTCTGCATTCAACCCTCTGTTCCTAAAATCTAGGAAGTCTCCTGAGTTTCAGATCCCCAGAGAGGCTGGCAAAGGCCAACCCTTGGAGCATTCATTAACCTGATCTTTTCAGGGCAGCCTCCACCCAGAAAGCCCAGGAGACTGAGCTAGATACCCTGTCCTCTTTGTGAGATCACCTAATTCCAGATGAGAGACCCTGCCAGCAAAACTCAGGTGGGCACTGAACACTGGCTCCCAATGTATAGAGAGACTCTCTCAGTAAATATAGTTCCAATTTTTCATTAAGAATCTGTTTTTTTCCTGTTTTTTGACATGTACTTGGGTGTCATCTGGATATGTTGATTGATTCATGGACATATAAGCATACTAGTTGGTTTTTTGTTTTGTTTTGTTTTATATATTGTTTTTATCATTTTTAAAAACTTTTTTCTGTATTATTTTTCTTTTCTCTTTTTCCCTTTTCCTTTCTTCTCTCTACATTCACTTCATTCCTGAGAATTTTTATCAACATAAATGTCTATCCTTGTCCTGCCTGCCGAGGGTTGGGATTTTGATCAGTACATTTAGTATTTGAGTTGTATTGTCCCCCAGTTGCAAAGTTGTCCTCTACTTCCTTCTACTCTTTCTTATGGTATCACCCAAATTCTATTCATATCTCTTTCACCCTTACTCTACTTTGGTACCTCTGTTGCTTCTCCCTTTATTTTTTTTTTTTTCTATCAAATCCTTCACCTCCTCTACTTTCTTTCTGTTCTCGCTTGAATATTATAACCTCTCTAACATCCTCATATATCCCCTTCTCTCTCATGTGTCTGTAAGCTAATAATCTTTTCGCTCTAATTAGTTTATATCTTTTTACCCACCATCATTAATGCTGTGAAACCATTATTACTATGAATGTCAAGCTCAATAATTATTGTACCCTTTCAAACTTGACATAGGTGATGGTTGAATACTATTGTTGCCAAAGGTAATCACTAACACTATTATTCATTTCATAGGTGGAATTTAACATTGTAATAATATATATAGTTGGTAATAAGTAATCAACTTAATACTGCTTATTGTAAGCATTGGTAGTTAATATTGATGGTCTCCCAGTAGATCATGACAAGCTGGAAATCTTAAGGTACAATAACAGTTCACAGGTTAGGAATTTGGCTGATGAACTCAACTTTTCTGACAATACCCCAACCTGAATAACAGACAGGACAAAACCACCAATCCAGCAGCAAGATCCAAAGAAGAACACCCAGAAAGAGATCTCAGGCCACACACTTTATTACTGACTCAGATGTCTTATCCAGTGAAAATCCTCAGAAAAATAAGATAATTGCTCACAATAACTCATATATAAAATAAGAAAAAAATGAATCCTCTTCAATTTAATAAGCAAGAAGAAGCCTGTGCCTGGAATCCACCCCACCACTACACTGCACTTGCCCAGGTCTCTGGCCCCACCAAGGCAGGTGTGCCAAACACCCCCAAGGACCCCCTGCCTGGACACTGCCCATTTAATGTGCATACCCTCCAGGCCCAAATATATCATGCCCATCCTGCCACCAAGGATCCTAGATCAGAGTGTGGCATGTGCACTACTTCATTCCACCCTACCCAGCATCCACAGACTCCAGGATACAGCCACGCACCCCTACCGCATAGATTCAACAACCCAGCGGGTGGACCAGCAGTCCCGCCAGGTTCCAAATTTGAGTCCTGGAGCCTAGATCCCAAAGGTGCAACGAAACAAGGCTCCATGGAATTTCACACAGCAATTAGAAACAATGATATTGCAGCCTTTGAAGGTAAATGGATGGCTATGGAAGAAATTATGCTGAGTAAAATCAGCTTAACCCAGGGAACCAAGGTTGTGTGTGTCGAATGTCTCCACACATCTGTGGAGGCTGGATCTAGACCCTGGCCACTGAGAAAAGTGGTCTATTATCATGTGTTAAATGCAGATAATGTATAATGTTATATAACCTAATACTTTTTTAGAGATATTGTGGGAAGGGGAAGGGAGGGATAAGGGTGGGTAATTGGGGGGCTCTCCTGGGGGTAAATCTAATATCCAGAATCTATATACATTTTATATTATTTTGTTAAAAACTTGTGTGGTTGTTCAATAATAAATTTCTCAATTAAAAAAAAAGCAAGGCTCCAGGCAGAAGCATCTTTCTGTATGAATGTGATCATCAGAGAGGTGATGTTCAACCTAATCCTTTGATCTACAAGGAAGAAACACCCGGTGACTTTTCTAGTACAAAGATCCAGAAGAAGGTTGTCAAAGATGAGGAATCAAACTAGAAAAGGTTCACATCAAAACCACAACTCCCCTACCAAGGAGCCCATGGACAGGGTTTATGATGAAAACCTAGAACAAATCATTAATGATGTGATCACTAAAAGAAACACAGAACTAAAAGATTTAATGAAGGGACCAAGTGAGAAAACTAAAGAGATGAAAAATTGTACTATCAAAGAAACAGACATACACAAAAAGGAAGTAATGGAACTAAAATCTGCAGTCAATCACATTACAGGAACAATGGAAGAATTTAATAATAGACTAACTTCTATAGGAAACAGAGCCTCAGGTCTTCAAGAAAGAACTTCCAGGAGCTGGAGCCGTGGCTCACCGGTTACGGCGCTTGCCTGGTAAGCACGAGGACATGAGTTTGGACCCCAGCACCATGTACACAACGAAGTGTCTGAGGAATGAAATCATCAATAGCTAAATAAGGATTGCTTCTCTCTCTCTCTCCCCTCTTAAAAAAAAAAAAAAAAAGAAAGAACCTCCAACAATGAAGATAGCCTGTAATCTTGAGTGCACAGGTGGCAAAAAAGAAAGAAAACTCACAGAACATGAGCAGAATTTTCAAAATTCTGGAATGAAATGAGAAGAAATAATATAATAGTAACTGGGAATTGGGATACAGGAAGGAATCAAAATACAAACGAAAGTTATAAGGGCATTCTCAATGAAATAGTTAAAGAAATATTTTCCAGTATCGGAATAGCATCAGAAATGCTCATCCACAAAGTGTACAGGACACAGAATAGGCCTAATTACATGAGAAGCTCACCGAGATATATCATATATAACAGGGAAATCAAGGAAAGAATATTAAAAATTTTAAGAGAGAAATATCAAATCACATTCACAGGCAAACCGATAAGGATCACGTGCAACTTTTCTGCTCAGATTCTAAAAGCAAAAAGATCTTGGAAGCAGATCTTTCAATGTCTGAATGACTACAACCTTCAGCTAAAAATACTATATCCATAAAAATTCAGATTTGAGTTCGATGGGGAAATAAGGAAGTTTCACAATAAGCTAAAACTTGCAGCATTCATGAACAGGAAATCAGCAGTACAAACAATCCCAAAGATAAACCTGAGATAGAAGAACAAGCAAATAATCCTCAAAACCCACAGAAAGAAATTCAATAAATGCACACACAATCAATATACCGCACAGAACATACCAACAAAACACAATGACTATAAACCACACCACGTAACTATCCTAATACTGAATGTGAATGGTCTCAACAAACAAAAGATACAGATTGGCCAACAAAATCCAACAATATGCAGGTCACAGGAGACCCACCTTATAGCCAATCACATCCACAAATTTGAGGGGGGAAAGAATGGAAAAAAAAATCTACAAAGCAGAAGGCCCAAGAAAGAAAGCTGGAGTTTCAATTCTTATATTGACATAGTGGATTTCAAACATAAATTAATCATAAGAGATAAAGAAGGTCATGACAACCTAGTAAGAGGAACAATACAATAGGAAGATATAGCCATAGTTAATATATACTCTCCAACACCAATGCTCCCAACTATTTGGATAAATCCATGACATAAAATCACTTGTGAACCTCAACATGATAATACTGGGAGACTTCAACACTCCTCTATCACCATAGATACATCATCAAAGCAAAGAAAAAAAAATCAACAAAGAGATCTTCAACTTAATCAAGTCCACTAATCAAATGGACTTCACAGATATCTATAGAATACTCCACCCAAAATTGGCTGATTATACTTTCTTCTCAGCAATACATGAACCCTTCTCCAAAATACATCATATTCTAGCTCACAAAGGAAATCTCAGCAAATATAAAAAGGTATATACTATTGCATTTATCCTATAAGACCATGACATCATGACCCTTGAAATTAACAGCAAAAATTTATAACAGAAAACACATATAAATGGAGATTGAATAACACCATATTAATTAAACTAAAAAGTGGATCCAAGAAGACATGAGAGCAGAAGTCAACAAATTCTTGGAAGCTAATTAGAATAAATACACAATATATCAAAACCTTTGGGACAGTATAAAAGCATTCTTAAGGGGAAAATTTCTTTTTTTTTGTTAGATGAATATGGAGTCACAATTGAGGGGGAAACATTATCAAACATTCAAGAACAAATGAATATATACTTAGTTATCCAGGGGTAATGCCATGTCATGGATACCCAGCTTGGGTTCCCCATGTTACTGTTTCTCCCAGAGGAACCCCTGAGTTAAATGGATATATTGTGGAGGTCAGAGATCTCCTTCTGAGATGATTCCCCCATATTCCCACCCTCCAGTCTCCTAGATATTTTACCTGAGCCCTCCTCCCACCCTGTCCCTCACCCTACACCTCCAAGTATCCTAGGGAGTCATCCCCCTTTTGCATTAAGAATCGTACAATTTGAAGTTATTATTAGCTTCACCATCTAACATACTGCTTCCCAATGTATTTTAGCTTCCACAGATGAGAGAAACCATTTGGCCCTTGAGTCTCTGAGAACGGGATACTCCACTTAGCATAATTCTTTCCATCCCCATCCATCTGATTTCAAAAGCCGTAATATCATCTTCTCTAATGACTGAGTAGTATTCCATTGTATATATGTACCAAAGTTTTTGTGTCCACTCTGAATAAGGGGCATCTGGGTTGGTTCCATAATCTAGCTATAGTAATTGAGCTGCTATAAACATTGAGGAAGCCACATCACTATAATATGCTGATTCTAACTCTTCTGGGAAAATACCCAGGAGTGGGATAGCTGGGTCATAAGGTGGTTCCATCCTTAATTTTTGAGGATTCTCCACACTGCTTTCCAGAGTGGCTGTACCAGTTTGCAGTCCCACCAGCAGTGTGACAGTGTTCCTCTTTTCCCACAGCCCCTCCAGCATCCGATGTTGTTTGAATTTTTCATTTTTGCCACTCTAACAGGAGTGAGGTGGTATCTCATTGAAGTTTTGATTTGCATTTCTTAAGGGGAAAATTTCTGATCTTGAGTGCTTACATTAAAAAATCAGAAGAGATCTGAAATAAATAAGCTTATGCTCCACTTCAAATCCCTACAAAAGGAAGAACAATCTAATCCCAAAGCCAGCAGAAGACAGGAAATTATCAAGAACAGAGTTGAAATCAATGAAATTGAGAAAAAAATAACAAAAAGGATTTGTGAAACAAAGAGCTGATTCTTTGAAAAAATAAATTGACAGATCTCTAGCCAATTTCACTAAAAGGAGGAAGGAATTGAAGCAAATCAACAAAACCACCAATGAAAAGGGAGAAATCACATGGAAACCCAATGGACTTATCAGAACATATTTTGAAAAACTATACTCCTCTAAATTGGATAATCTAGAAGATCTGGAAAAATTTCTAGACATATAAAATATTCCCAAATTGATGAAGAATGATATTGAAATATTAAAAAGCCCAGTAATAGGCACTGAAATTTATGAAGCAATTAAAAGCCTTCCAAAGAAGAAAAGCCCAGGACTTGATGGATCTCCCACTGTGTTTTACCACACCTACAAGGAGGAGCTAACACCTCTCCTTATTAAGCGAGTCTAAGCAATTGAAAAGGACAAAGCTCTCCCAAACCCTTTTTTGAGACAACAATAACTCTCATAACAAAACCCCACAAAAACAAATCAAAAAATAAATAAAGAAATCTTCAGAGCCATATCCCTGACAAGCAATGCAAAAATCCTTAATAAGGTTCTAGCAAACTGCATTCAAAAATACATCAAGAAGATAATTCATCACAATCAAGTGGGCTTCATTCCAGGTATGCAACCCTAATTCAATATATGCAAATAAGTAAATGTGATTCATCACTTAAACAGAATTAAGGATTAAAACCATATTATGTCAATTGATGCAGAAAAGGCTGTCGATAAACACCCATTTATGCTCAAAAATTTAGAGAGGATAGGTGTCAAAGGAACTTATTTTAACCATATAACTATGTATGATAGCCCTCAGCTAGTATACTACTTAATGGAGAAAAGGTGAAATCATTTCCACTAAACTTAGGAATAAGACAAGGCTACCCACTCTCACCACTTTTATTCAATATGGTCCTTGAGAACAATCAGGTGAATGAAGGAAATCACAGAGATAAGAATAGGAAGAGAAGAAGTCAAACTATTATTGCTTTCTGCTTCCTGTGTCTGGAAGATACAAAAAACTCCACGAGAAAACTGCTTGAGCTTATAAACAAGTTTAGCAAAGAAGCCGGCTATAAGATCAACACCCATAAATCAATAACTTTCCTATACAGTAACAATAACAGGGCCGAAGAAGAAATCATGAAATTGGTCCCATTTATAATATCTTCAAAAAGAAAAATTATTTGGGAATTAATCTAACAAGAGAAATAAAAGACCTCTACAAAAAGTTATTGAACATTGAAGACAGAAATTCCAAAAGACCTGAGAAGATGGAAAGATGTTTCATGCTCTTGGTTAGGCAGAATTAGTTTAGTTAAAATGGTCATTCTGCCAAAAGTGCTATATAGATTCAATGCAATCCCCATCAAGATACCAATGTCATTCTTTACAGATATAAAAAGAGTAATTCTTGATTTCATTTGGAACAATAAAAAAACCCAGGATAGCCAAAACATTACTAAGCAAGAATGATGAAATAGGCAACTTCACTTGATACCAGATCAAAAACTATACTATAGTGCCATCAGAATGGTACTGATATTAAAATGGGAATGAAAAGCAATGGAATAAAGTAGAAGACTATGAGACAACACTCATAAATCTTTAAGCAACTAATCTTTGTTAAAGTGGGTGAAAATATAACATGGAGGAACAAAAGCCTATTCAACAAATGATGCTGGACAAACCGGCCAGGCATTTGCAGAAAGTGGAAATTAGATCCTTATCTCTGACCTTGTTCAAAAGTCAAATCAAAATTGATGAAGGAACTAGGAATTAAATTAGCTACCATGCAACTTCTAGAAGAAAAATTAGGAGCAATATTGCAGCATATGGGGAGTAGGCAACAACTTTCATAACCAGACTTCTAAAGCAAAAGAATTAAAATCAAGAATCAATGAGTGGGATGCCATTAAATGAAAAAGCTTTTGCTCAGTCAAGGAATTGGTAAATATTATCAAGAAAGAACCAAGAGAATGGGAGATAATAGTGGCCTGTGATTCCTCAACAGGGAACTAACATCCAAAATTTACAAGGAACACAGAAAACTTAAGATCAAAAACACAAACAATCCAGTCAACAAATGGGCCAGAGAGCTAAACAAAAATTTCTCAACAGAAGAAATTGAGCAAGCCAATGAATACATGAGAAGTGTTTCAAATCACTAGTAATTAGCTATCCCTCTTCTGGGGATTTTCCCAGAGTAGTTAGAATCCATACATTACAGCAACACAGCAAAATTTATGTTCATAGCAGCTCAATTTACAACAGCTAAATTATGGATTCAACCCAGATGCCCCTCTCCAGATGAACAGATCCAAAAGCTTTGATATATATATATATGTATATATATATATATATACAGTGTAGTCCTACTCAACTGTTAGAAATAACATCATTTTGGCCTTTGCAGGTAAATGGCTGATAATGGAAGAAATCATGCTGAGTGAAGATAGTAAACTCAGACTCAGGGTCGAATGTTTTCCCTCGTTTGTGGAGGCTGGAGATAACCCAGGCTTAGGTGAAAGGCAGTCAAACTTATGTTTTATAACCAGCAAAGGCGTAGCAACAAACAAAATAGGGGATCCATAGATATGTAAGATGGGAGGGGTTAACTGCGGGGAGCAGGGGGAAAAGAGAGGGCAGTAGGATAGGGAGTGATCTAGGGAGACTTATGCAGTCATTAAACTATGGAAATTTCAAATTATAAACATTTATAATGGCTGTAGGGGTGAAATATAGAAGAATCAAAAGACTGGGGTGTGAGTGATGTTGGGGTAATTCTGATTTAGGAGGAAATGCATATCACACTGTTACTTTATATGCATTTGTGATTGTATAATAACTCAACTCCTTAATACAAAATTACAAAAAAAAAAATAACAGTAATGACAAAATGGCATTTAGAGAAAGCTAACATGGAGCAATGTGAAAACAACTTCCTAAGATCAATACTGCATTGTTTCATTTTTCTTTCCTTACCATTTTCATATAAATGTGGGATATAATGCTTATTAATTGATGTGAGTTTAGCTCCTATTGCAAACAGACTTCAGAAAGGGCATAGTTCTTGAAGCATCTACATCAAGAATAACACTTTCCTACGAGAATGACCTTTGTCTGCTAATCGTTCATGCTGCCAGGACCTCATTCAACAAACTTGATACAGGAGGCTGTACGGAGGACAGAAAAGTCTTCAAGTCTAATGCTTATATTAATTATATCTTTTCATGATATGAGTTATTTGATAATTCTGGGCCACGTTAAAAAAAAAAACTGTTTTTTTGAAACCACGAAGTGTTGCATTAGAGTATTCTGGAGTTCTCTCTCTCTTTCTCTCTCCCCTCCCGAGTCTCTTATTAGTCTTTGTATACTTCTGATTATTTTATTCATGAAAATAAATTTCACCAAAGGTCCAGTGGAACCATAAACCTGGAGAGATGAACGTAGATATCAAAGTTAAAAGAGGAAAAAATGGGGGGCTGGAGTGGTGGCTCGGCGATTGTGGTGCTTGCCTGGCATGCATGAGTACATGGGTTCAAACCCCGGTACCTTGTACACAAGGATGTCTCAGAGCCACAAAGTCACATGAAAACTAAATAAAAATTATTTCTCTCTCTCTTTAAAAAAATGAAAAAATGACTGAAATAAAGTATAAAAGAAGTTATTTTAATTTTTGAAGAATCACTTGATGGTTGTGATAAATAAAAAAGGATACTTGGGGGAAATTCAAGAAAACTCTATTGGATTTAAGAAGAACAAAGTGATTAACTAAACCATTATGACCCACTATTTTTGAACAATGTGTCACTCTTAGTTGATTTAACTTTGTCTACCGTGGCCAGAATTAAAGAAAACATAATAAGGTGGGGCATGTTAGAATGTGATGCGATGGAGAAGCAGTGAGAATGTGAGTCTATGCATCGCTGCTGGCTGGGATGACAACAAGAACCTAGTGACTGTGTCACACGGCCCCTGGGCAGCCCTGTCTTGGAGGTTGGAACCTCCAAAAGACTAAGGGTCCAAGTAAAACAGGATGAAATATGAACATCATTACTTACTTTTGTTCTGCTTCCAGAACATTCTTTTAATCTAACATATAACATTCTTTTAATCTAAGATGGATAAAAAATTAATGAGAGAATATACAGTCATTTTCAATAAGCCCAGTTTTCTCAAATCTAGGTGAATTTCACACCAGAATACTAAAAAATATTAATAAAAGATAGCAATAAACTTAACAAAAAACTTTTTTAAAAAGGAAAATTTCAAACAGTGAAGGAAGCAAATAATACAACAATGGATGTTCCAAAAGTAGAAATAATTCAAATGCCTACCAGGTGATGAACAGATAAATTAATGTGGTATATCCATACAGTGGAATACTCTTCAGCAAAGTAAAAGGACGATGTCAACACATGGACAAACCTGAAGACAGTACACTAAGTGAAAGAAGCAGCTCACAAAGGTCACATATTATATGACCTTATTTTCATTGAATGCCAACAACAGGAAACTCCATTGAGATATGAAGGAGATTAGTGACTGCCAGGTGTGGTGTGCCAGAGCAGGAAATAAAAGTACTTACTTACTGTTAGTGTGTACAGAGTTCCATCTGGGGCGGTGGAAACGTTCTGAAATTGATCCTGGTGATGGTTGCACACTCCATGAATAAACTACAAGCCACAGAGTTATACTTTGAATAGAAGAATTTCATGGAACATAAAACTATTGAATTGCTTACTTTAAATAGGTGAATGTTACGGTGTGTGGATTACATCTCAATAAAGCTGCTATTTAAATGAATGGAAGAAAAGGAAAATAAAACAGTAGACTGAAAGCATAAAGTGCCCTGATTTCCAAAAGATGAAGTTTAAAGTGGTGGCAATAACGCCAGAATTGATCAGTATATGTTTAGGTTAACTTGGATGAATAGACACTTTCAAGAGGAAAATACAGTAAGAAATTTCATATGGTGGGCACTTTCTTTGCCTCCAGTAAAGGCTGCAAATTTGGGCTAACTGACACACACATCTGCTGAACTTGCTCACCTGTTGTTTTGCCCCTGGGAAAAGCCCAGCTGCTTCTGGTCAAATGCTCTCCTGACTTCGCATCAGGAAACTCTGTTTGTACTCCCAGCACTGACCCTGACTTCAGCACATCCCCTCCACATTAGGGCATGCAGGGTTATCCATGCCAGTGTTGTGAAATGCAACTCAAACAACTGGATTAAAAAAACTCTTAAAAATCAGGAAGTTTCGCTACGGCTATTATTATCTGTGTTGGTGTGCCCCAGCGGATGGGTCACAGAAAACCACGCTTGAATTTGGCCCTATGGATGACGCTTGCTGTGGCTACTCGTGGCACTCCTGTGGCTGGTCTGTCTCTCAGCAATCACTGTATCATTTCCGGCTACTCTGCAGGGGTGAGCATTTAAGAGAAACAAAAAGCGCTGTAACTATGGCTTATTTATATCAACATATGCTAATAGAGGAATTTTTAAATAGGGGACATATCTGTATTTTTAAAAGATAAGAAAATCCTTCTTAGCAGTTTAACATTGCTATTCTGCTCTTTGACCCCTTTTTTATATACTGAACTCTAAATTGCATATTGAATTTCCTTTATTTGAAGAGCCAGGGAGACAAGCAACCATCGCTTCTCCTTGAACAGAGACTATAGAAAAATCACACGCATTTCCCGCTTATCATCCCCCACGATTTCAGGCTTGATCGTCCCCTATCTTTTCCTGTACACTTCTTTCAATCTAATCAAGTCCTTGCTGATTTTTTTTTTTAATGAAAGAGGGACAGTGAGAGAGAGGGAGAGAAACAGAGAAGCAACTTTTATTTAGGTTTTCATGTGATTTCCTTGATCCGACACTTAGTTGTGTATGTGGTGCTGGGGTTTGAACCACATACTGGCACTTTCCAGGCAAGCACCCTAACCAACAAGCCACCACTCCAGCCCCTTTGCTTGAATTTTTTCCTTTTTAAAGAGAGAGAGAGAGACAGTGAGAGAGAGAGAGAGTAAAAGATGGAATCAATTTTATTCAGTTTTTCATGTGACCTTCGTTGTTCCAAGACTTCGTTGTGTATGTGGTGCTGGGGTTTGAACTCAGGTACTCGTGCATGCCAGGCAAGTGCCGCAACTGCTGAGCCACCGCTCCTGCGCCCTCTCACCTTTGCTTGAATTTTGAAGAAGTAAAATCTACATGTGGTGCAATCCTCCTTCTACTGGAGCACTCTTTTCAGATTGAGCTGCTGTAGCACTGGGGTATGAATTAATTTGGTGTCACATCACCGTGCAGCTGGAAGAACTTTTGAGGGTGTCTGCTGGAACTTGCTTCTACAGAGGAAGCCTTTAGGGGCTTTGCGAAAGTTGCTCCAGATGATTCCTCCCATGCTTTTCCAGGTCCAGGTGGCTGAGCGGTGACGTTCATCTCAACTTGCGCTCAGGGATCTGTGAGATGCTTATTTTTGCTCCCCTAAGTTCTGCATTTTTTGAAGGCAAATACTCCTTTTGGACTTTGTTAACAGTCTACACCTTGGCACTTCACACAGGCAAGAGATCTTTCTAGAACAGTCCTTGGTTAGCAACAATAATCAGGCAGATCCTTTTCTCTCTTTGAGTAAGAGACTTTACTCTGAGGATAAGCAGTAAAATTTGGTAGAAGACAAGACAGACCATCCCTTCTCTGTTTCTGTATTTCATGACCATTATCACTCCACATAACATTAGGCTTCAAAATCTTTGATAAGGAAGAAACTGGTGTTTGTATCATGTTTGTGTCTTATTTTTGTTCCTTGAAAAATTACAAGTAAACAAAACGACAACATATACATGCAAATGACAGACTGTTCTGATTCGGGTGCTGCACAATCTACTACACAGCTGGGTGCCAAGCTTGCTGTACCACTCTTGTGTGTTTCCGAGTGAGTCACCCCCTCACCCCCTCGCCAAGTGATCCCCATTTTTTTAAATCTTGTCTTAATAATGTTTCGATGAACTTCCACTTTTATTTCTAATCAAAAAGTGAAATAGAGCTCCTTTTATCTATTTTCTCCAACTTGCCATTAGGAATGAACACAAATCAGTGATGATACATAGATTTATATTTCCTAAAAATAGCAGATTTGGTGGACGTGAAGATATGAACCGACTGAAATTAAGCTGATTCTACGTATGAAACACTACCTGCTTTGAGACAGACTTCATTTCACCCATCAATACTTAGTACAAGTTGGTGGTCTGTGGGTTTTGCTAGAGGGAATAGTTCTCATTCCCATTTCTTTAAGGACCCAGGTGGTTTTGGGGGGACTGAGAAAAGGAAATAAAAGGCTGTGATTTATTTTTCCAGCACAGTTTTGTGGTCAAAGACTCTCAATGATGGCCAAGGGTGCTGTGGGGTGTTTTTCTGTGCCCTGGTTTTATCAGGTACAGAAAGGATCAGAACGTTTCTGTGTTCTATCAGGCTCTTGGGAAGAGTACAAAGGGGGAAAGGCATCACACCTGAGTTCATCCACCAGGCATCCTAGAATCTCAATAGCAACTTTTGGGGAAGAGCCAAAGTCTGAGCTACGGGAACCGGCCTGGTTCTAGGCCTGGCTGACAAGGAGTGAACAGCAGACCCAATTACAGTTCCCAAGGAGGCACAGCAGTTGAGCTTGTGTTAGGTTCCAGGGAGTCTGGTCAAGTCATCAGAGAAAGGGGGCACTCATGGCAGTGCAGAGCGGGGTGTCCCTACTGATTCCAGTTGGCCTGATTCCCAATCAGCACCCTAATCTGCACCTGAGAAGGGAGTATATCTCTTTGGTATGGGTATATGTGAGTGAGTGTGTGTGTGTGTGTGTGTGTGTGTGTGTGCGCTTCTGCATGTGAGACAGCAACAGACAGGCAGTGGGCTAAGGTGTGCTAGTGAGATACAAGCTCTCAGAAAGAGCCTCATAGAGGCTGGTGATGTGTTCAAGTCACAGCGAAAAGAAGCAGGATTTAGAATAGGAGCTAACATCAGGAGGGACCTGCGTGTGGTCAGGGGCCACAGCAGAACTAAGGTGGATCAGAAGGAAAGGGAAGAGCAGTACAGACTTTACCACATGGAGCAAGGACACTAACTCCAGACTGGAACAATTATCTGGTAACCCCAGGTTTATCAGGGAACGTAACTAGGAGCAAGTCTTGAGAGTGAAATTCTTACAGCCTCTGCTCCCTGGGGCTGAGACAGAAAAGCAGGGACCCCAGAGGTCTGCTCTGACCTGCTGCCTTAGTAGAGCAAGCAGAGAACATCTCCAGAAGAGTGTTTCCACATTTACCTACAGACCTTTGGTTCTGAAATTCACTCAGATCTCACTAGTCAGCTGCAACCGGACTCTTGCTTTGTCCCACAAAATTTGGCAATTAGGTTAAAAATCAGATTTTAAAAAGTCAATTAGGTTAATGCAAAGTGTAACATTTATTCTACTGAATTTGAGCTTTAGCCTGAAACCACTGTTAGAAGACAGACATAAAGTCTCCTGTTTTTAAAAGCTCTGATGGTGAGCATATCCCATCAAGGTAAAGCTTGCAAAAGAAAATCTATTTTTACCTGGCTATGTTAATTCTGGAAATAAAAGTCAAATGCAAAGCATGTGCCTATGCCAATCACATCCGAACTTCTCACCCTTAGCATATGTTACCGTGTGCCCATCTCTGGAGTGGGGGTTGCACTGAATCCAGGACAGCACACGATGCGGGCAAAAGAAAGAAAAGACTGCCGCTCCTGTTCATTGGGGCTTGGTCCCCATACGTCTGGTGTCTGTCTCCTCTTGCCCCCAGCCTGCCTTGTCTGTGCTGGTGTCTGATTGCATGATGCCCCAGCGGGTGTGTAGGGGTCAAATGCAGGACCAGCATCTGCAAAGCTGAAGCAATGTTTTCAAGGATTCAGGGAAATTTGTTGAGTGTCCACTCTCTTCCAAGTTCTGGACACCAAACAAGAGGGAAGAAAATCAGTAAGTTGCGGTCTATGAGTTTGTCCTTGGTACGCTCCACAATGGCTGAGGTGCGCCAGTGCTCAGTGCTTGGAGAAAGGCTTCTTTGGGAGATGATCCGACATCAGGATAATTTGCCACACTAACTAAGCTCTCTAGTGTCTGTATCCTCAGGATAAAGCCATCTCCCATGCAACCACTAAAACGCTACAAGACCCGAGAGAATCAGCAAAACTCGATAATGTCACCTAACCGTACCGTTCACATTCAAATTTCCCCAATTATCTCAAAGTTGTTTTGTGCTTTTCTTTCTCCTATCCGGTTTCTAGACTCTTACTTGTCTTATTATAGAGCAGTTCCCCCACTTTTAGCATTTTTTTCTTACTCTGTGTTCCTGTCCTTTAACATTTGCTTTTTCTCTTCTCCTCTCCTCTCCTCTCCTCTCCTCTCCTCTCTTCTCTCCTCTTCCCTTCCCTTCTTTTCCCTTCCTTATCTCCCTTTTCTTTTGACTCCAGGCAGATGTTTTTGCAATTTCCCACAGACTGAATGCATCTGCTTCCTTCTCAATATGTTCAGAATAAATATTTTTGTTAAGAACGCTTTGCAGATGAAGTCACATACTGGTTCTCCACACAGCGGGGCTCCTCAGCAAGGGGTCTCATGGCTGTGGACATCTGAACCCACAGAAGGCCCAGGCTTCCTTCTTCAGTCTTGGGCTGATGTAGCACACCAGAGCTCCTGAAATCCTGCATGTTTGGAGCTAAAGGTGGTCTCAGAGGGAGAGAGGACAATGGCCTTGTCCTTGGTGTTACAAGTTCACATGTGAGGCTGATGTTGACAAGAGTCACAGTTTGAGAACCACTGGAGCAGGGTGGCTGATTCGAGCCTTCAGGAGCCATTGCAGCCCAATTCATCAACAGAAAATCAAATTCCATCTTTTATTGCTTTTCCCCACCTCTTCCCTGAACTATGAACCATTCAGAAAGAAATGTTTTGGGATGCAGCGGGGAAAGGCGCAGTCCTTGGAATAATACTAAAAACAGTCCTGAAAGAAAGGCTGCATTTGGTGCAGGCTTCTGTCCTCTTAGAATACGCTGCTGCTGATGATTCCACAAACACCCCATAAATTCTGACACACCAGCCAAGAACCGTTCTGCCTCCTGACATTCTGAAGTGAGCATTTTATGGCCTCACCATAATAAGATCATCTTGCTTTGGAGTCATTTGTGTTGTAATTGGTTTAAAATTTCAAAGAGCTCTGGATTTCTACACCTCATTAAATTGGATTACATTGGGAAAGCAGGGAATAAAAAAAAAAAAGAACCAGGAAATTGACCTTTCTTTCTTCCTTTGCCCTCCTATGTACTTTTTTTGTGGCCTTGTTTTTGCCAGTGGGTGCCACTGGACCCTGGTGCACAGACCTCCCAAATGGTAGAGGACAGCACACAAGCCTTCTCCTGCGCTTGGCACCCATCCTTTTCTTCCTTTGCATCAGATAAAAAGAGCCACCAGGACCTGTGTCCCTGGATTTGCAGGTTATCTAAGGACCACTCAGGCCTGACTTTACCCCATTACCCTTCTGCACGCCCTGGGGATGAAGCCAGCTCTCCAGCCTCAGCATGTGAAACCTCATAGCATGGTGACGGAGGAGGATGAAAAGGAACAGGGTTTCCCCCACCCCTTAACTCTATGGCTCATTCATTTTTCAACAAGTGAATATGTTTTCATGCTTACTCCATGCAATGGTAGAATCAGGCTGCTTATGTACGTTCTTTCAGATAACCAAACATTAACACTATTAAGAGAAACTTGCCCGAAGGGCTCAGAGCTGCTAAGTAACTCCAGAGCCTAGAGATTTCCAGGATATCATGCTTCCTAGTGAATGTCATGCTGAAGGTATCGGGGGTGTACACACTAAAGACGTCTGACAAACACACCAACCATGCTTTAATGAAGCTAGAACAGAAGAAATATTCTGTATTTTCTTAATTTTGAGAGGCACATTGTCACATTTTATTATCTGTGGAATCAAGGTCTTACAATGAATTAAGTTTTCAAATTAGGTGTATCCAGGTGACCATGATAATGCCTTGTTTCTAAGGAGTATGACAACAGCTAGAAATCACTTCCATGCATGAGCTTCTAAGGATAATGGGAAAATTGTGGGGTAGGAGGTGAAGGAATCATGATTTTTTAAGCAGAGAAAAACCTTATGTGAGACCTAGTGGAAGTCAAAGTGTGCCAGGAGGGTTATTAACCTGGCTGTTCCAAAAGGGCAAGGGAAGGTGAGAACAGCATTCCATACTTCTGAGATTGAATCTCATTGCCTTCCACATGTATTTCTCTAGAAGGTTAAGAAAGAAGGATTATACGTGTTTTAGTCAGCTTTCTGTTACTGTAATATTCTGAGACAGTCGACTTATAAAGAGAAAAGGTTTATTTATGCTCACATTTTTGGAGGTCTCTGTTCATGATCAGTTGGCCCCCGCTGCACTTGGGTCTGAAATGAGGCAGCGCATTATGGCAGAGAGCACATGCTGGTGTAAAACCTCTCACTGCTTGGCCCAGACATGAAAGTGAGGAAGTATCTGGTCTTCTTCAAGGGCATTTCCCCAGTGATCTGATGTCCTCCCACTGGGCACCTCCTTTTCAAAGTTTGTACCACCTCCCTGTAGCTCTGTCAAACTTTGACCACATGGTCCTCTGGGGGACTCTTAAAATCCAAGTTATAGCAATGTGCATATGTATTCATACGGTGACGCATCAATAGACACACATGTGCAAATCTACTCTTCATGAAGCGTGAACACACATCTGAACACGCCTTCTTGTTATTGCCCCTCTCTTGTTTCCTGTCATTGAGTCTCTGCTCTGTCTGCCCGTCTCTGCTCCCCATCTTAGTTGGAATATAATTTGAAATTGGAAGTTGTTTTTTATTGTATATTCACTTTATTTCTTGAAGAAAGCATTCATTTTTCTGTTCATAAAATTAAGTTAGCTGAATCTTTCCAGTAATTCCTCAGAGACAGAAAGTGCTATGTAGATTCACTCAATGAAGAGGCTCACGTTTTCATAATCTGACAAGTAGTTTGTTGGACACTCTGGCAGCCTTTTCTGCCCTGCTGGGAGAAGGCTCGTCTTCCTGAGTGAAGATGTGGTTTAGCACTTCATGATTCATCCTCTGCGGTGCACTTAGGTGCCTAAGGTTTCCCGCTATGTATTTTTAGAGAAATTCTGAAAAGGGTCAAGGCATATTTTCAGTATCTACAACTAACAGGAAATGACTCAGCTTAAATTTTTGTCACAAAGTGCAGAATCCACACTACCTGTGAGGTTGGGGGTTTTCTGGGTGGCGAGGAGAGCACAGGAGCAATTTGCTCAGAGTAGGGTTTGCAGGGACATTTCTCCACCAGGATCCACCTTCCTGCACCGTCACTCACTTGCTGTACTGCTAGCCAGGAGATTGTCATAAACTCCAAGCTTCCTGGGTCTTTGCTCTTGTTACATGCTTACTTCGTTTTTACTGCTATGTGAAGTCATTGCTGGAAAAGAATGTCACATACGTCACAAGAAATGCCTCCAGATAAAAAGAGAAAACAACAATCACAATTGACAATTATCAACCACAGTGGAACAGGCAGAAGATGAGGAATGTGAGCTCAGCCCAGGTGCCTGTCAACAGACCGCAGATGAAGAAAAGGTGATGTATACGCACAAAGGAATTCTACTCAGCCATAAGAAAGACTGAAGTCATGGCATTTGCTGGTCAATGGATGGAACTGGAGGATATCATACCAGTGAAGCAAGCCAGGCTTAGAGGGTCAAGGGTTAAATGTTTTAGCTCACGTGTGGAAGCTAGAGAGAAATAAGGAATTAACAAAAGGAGATTTCATGAAAATCGAAGGAAGTATAGTGGTGTAGAGGTAGGGGATCAGCGGATGGGAGGAGAGATGGGAAAGAGGAGGAACTCCAGAATAAAATTGCCCACATTGTGGTATGCATGGGTGGATATAGCACGCTGAATCTCAATTTTATGTGTAACTATACTGCACCCATTAAAAATAAATAAATAGAAAGAAAACGAATATTGCTGAGGAAGGGGCCAACGGAGGGGAAGAGCAGGAAGGGGGAAGTATCAGGGATTGAAATGGAGCAAATTACCTGTATTTCTGAATATGTAAAATGACCCCCTATAATGTATAACTATAAAAACACTTTCATTTAATTTTATTTTACTTTTAAGGAGTGAGGGACACACACACACACACACAGAGAGAGAGAGAAAGAGAGAAAGAGAATCAATTTTATTTAGTTTTCCATGTGACTTTCGTTGCTCTGACACTTCATTGTGTATGCGGTGCTGGAGTTTGAACCCATATCCTCACGTATGCCAGGCAAGTGCTGTAACTGCTAAACCACTACTCTAGTCTCTATACAACATTTTTAAATGAATATGAGCTTTATGTGTTGCACTGAACATTCAATTTTACCTGTGTTCATGACAATACCACTAAGATTATAAAAAGTGCTACATTCAAACTACCACCAATTACAAATGACACTTCTGCAAGGATCCTGGAAATGGAGAGTGATGTTTTCAATGACTACACACTTAAATGATAATCTCTTGCACACATTTGAATAAATAAAATATACTGTTAAAATAAATTCAGCTAAGGTTCTTAATATAGTAAATAAAAAATGTTAGCATTCCATTGGTTCTTGCCTTATATTTCTGTACTTAATGACAGTATTTTAGATAGTGTTTAGATAGCACTTCTATCAAAATGTCCAGCAGAGTCAGTTGATAATACCTGTTTGGAAGACAAGTAAACTGAGGCACAGGGATTCCAAGAAACATTCCAGCCATCCATACTCCATTAGTCTTCTTTGCATTGTGACTCTAAATTGAATGAGTTGTCTTTCCTAGCAAAATCATATCCCTTTTGAAGTAAATAGTAAATGCTTTCCTTGTCTGATGGAGCATCTGAGTTCAATCCAGGGTTGTGCAACCTCCCTGAACTGGCAAGAATAGGATAGCAGATCATAGCCCTTCTAGGAAACAGGCTGCTCGTCTACCCTGAGGAGAGACTTAGCGACCAGTTACCTGGTTAATGAGGATTACTCCAGAGAAGTCTAAGAAGGAAAGAGAGGGGCATAAATATCTACAAATTTATCATGATGATGACATTCACAGCAATGCAATGTTCATCATTTCAGCATTTCCTAATACCCTTCGTTCTATTAACTGCTGATCTGATACAGCATTTCCAGAATAGCACCATTTGCATTTGTGAATGCCACCCACTCCAGCTTGCCAGAAGCACCTCCTCCCAGATTTGCATGCTGCTATTTCCAGGTGTGAGGGGAAAGTAGCTACTAACTGCATCTAAATGCTCACTGTATACCTGGACCACGCAGAAGACTGCAATTTAATTTAGAATTTTAACAAATGCTGATAATTTACTTGCCATGTTTATTTAGCATCTCTCATATATTTAGTTCTGTAAAAATCAGTAGCTTTCAAGAAGGAAGTAGATGAAAAACTGATGTGTTTCATGGGATGGGTAAACTAATCTTTGCTTATTAATCTGATTATCTAAACATCAGATTTTTTTAGCTGCAAAATGGAAATCAGCACTCCAATTGAAGGACTGTCGTAAAAAGTGAATGGAATAATAAACCCAAATCACCAGATTCCATGCTAGCACAGATAGGTGTTCAGTGGATGATTCAATGACATCCGTGATTTAAAAATATTGCCATAGATGCTGAATTGAAATAGGTCTGGGTTTTGCTGTCTGTGTGGACCCGGGAGGAAGTGGTAAGCAGAGAACAGCCTACATTCCCACTGTTTTATCCTCTTATTGGGATCAGTTAATGACTCAAAACTCTTTTATGAGTTCAGAATGATGTGCGGAGGGTCTTCTTGCCCATATGGGGACCTGGAGGCTGAGGAGTGGAGGAATGGGAGGGCGTGGGCTTCTCTTATCTGTGTTCTCATCTGCTGATGTGCAGGATAGGGCTGAATGACTTCTAACATCTTACTTAGCAGAACATTTCACAAAGCTCAGTAGCAATGTGGAAAAACAGTTAAATTCTTATCTGTAGCGCAGTCTTCTAAAGATTAGTTGCATTAAAGAGAGACAGAAATAAAGAAGACTCAGAGGTCAGAAGGAGAGGTGGCCACTTTGATCTGGGAAGTTGGGAAGGTTTGCTGGAGAAACTGGCACTTGAAGTGTGTTTGAAGGATGGGCCAGGATCTCAGGGCTTTGCAAGATGAGTGTGAAAGGAAGCACATTCAGAGAACCACGCCTATGTGGGATATGACGACATAAAAAGGTGGAAGGAAGATGGCAAGTTTTCTGCAGTGACCAAAGCACATTGCAAATTGCAGATTTCATATATGATGAGACTAGAAGCAAAACTGTAGCCAGATTGTATGTAGAAATGGCATTGAGAAATGGTCAGAGGTGGAACCTGCTGCACTTTGCCATCCGTAATTCTGAGAATAGTGCATGGGGCACCGGATAAGAGTGGCTGACCTTGGTATCTGAAGACCAGGAAAGGGCTGTGGCCTCAAAGAAGGTTTCATCCAGGTCACCCTGTAGAACAAAAGAGTAAAAGGCCACTTTGGTTAAGCCTCTACCTTGTGCCATCAAAACCTGTGAGAGAAGTGGTGAAGTGTGAACTGTGTCCTTTGTCCCCCATCCGCAGTCTTGATGAGCTTCAGAGGACCTGGCCCAACATGAGCTCCCCAGAGCTGACATCCTTCAGACACCCAGCCTACAGTCTACAGAGAGACAGCACATGCTTAGGGCCCTGCCCAACCTCCCGAGGAAAGTCTGTCTCAAAACCCCACCTCCACAGCAGGACCTGAAGGGCTCCCCTGGGAGAAAGGAAAGTGAAGGATGCGATCTGATGAATTCTGCAGCCTCCATGGTGTCTGCTCTCGAACACCCTGCAGGAGGACCCTGGGGCTTCTGGAGTCCTCTGCAGTGGCCAGGGAGGTTGGCTTGCACTTGCCCCGTGGACAGAGGATGTCGGATAGGAGCTGCTGTCAGTTACGTCTGGTCTGTGCAGGCAAAGAAAAGTGGGGAAAGCAGGGAAGAGCTCTCCAGTGTGCCTTGGTGAAGTGGGGATAAAGATGCTGCAGTCATCGCTGGGTAACTATTTTGCCAATTTCTTCAGGGTACAATGAGTGCAAACTCTGCCCGGAGGTAGTGTGGGGCAAAGATAGCTATCTAGAAGTTAGGCAAACCATTTTTAACTGTTTGCCATGAGCAGATCATTTCAAATTTCTATTTTTTTCTATTTCAGACTGTTGCAATGTTTTATGTAACAGATCTAGAACATAATAATACACAACCAAATATGACTATGACTTGAGAAAGGAGCTAAGCTTCATGGAAAAAATAAAGGGAGAAAGAAGGCGAATATTTGTTCAGGGTGGATGGCCTCCATTTCTGATTTCCCCTACTTTCACATTTGTTGTCAATGAGACAATTTCTACCATCGTGCTATTGACTTTGAAATGGTTCTTCAGCAGTCATTGAGCTTAAAAGGCGTTCTTTATGGTTAAGTAGTAGAATTTTGCATGAACTTGGTAGCAGAGCTCAGTTTAGAAGATAAGCTTGGATTTCGTTAAGTCCATTATAAGAATGTCATCAGATTTCTTTTCCTGGAAAAGACATTGGGGACATTCACATGTGACAGACTTTTACTGTCTTGTGAGATCACAAAGAACGTGAATGACAGTAAAACGTAGCAGGAACTGTGCATTGGTGTAACTGGGTGTCTGGCCACAACTGCCAGCCCTCAGAAGCTGCGGATTAAGAGTAACTGGGAAGGGGCTGGAGCAGTGGCTCAGCAGTTAGTGATTGCCTGGCAAGTGCAAGGACACGAGTTCAAACCCCAGCACCACATACACAATAAAGTCTCAGAGCAACAATGGCCACATGAAAAACTAAATAAAAATTGTTTGTCTCTTTCTCGAGGGACAGTGAGAGAGAGAGAGAAAGAGAGAAACAATGTTTTTTAGTTTTGTTGTGTTACATGGTGCTGGGGTTTGAACTTGTGTACTTGTGCATGCCAGGTAAATGCCGTAACCACCAAGCCACCACTCCAGCCTGTCCCTCTCTCTTTAAAAAAAAGAAAAATAAGGCTTATTTTCTGCAAAGGACAGGGAATCCTGGAAGTTGTAGAGAGGAAAAACTTCTAGAAAAGGTCTTCAGTGATGAACATGAGGCTGATGGGTAAAAATCCTTGGGTGACTGTAAACTGTTTGACTCTGTCTCCCAGAGTGACTCTGCAGAATGTCACCTGGATTGCCACCTTGGGCTGGCTTGCTGACCCTTTCAGTTCTGTATTGGGCTTCTCCTTTTCCCTGTCTCACTCTCCCACTCCTCTCTAGAATAGTCTTCCAAACCCTCTTCTTGTCTTGATCCAGGGTCTGCCCTAGGGGAACCCACATGGAGATGCATCTTGGCTCCATCCAGGTGATTGCCTTTTGAGGTACATAGGGGAAGGCTTGGAATCAACCTAACTTTTTTCTTTTACAAAGTGTAATAGAGGACTTCTGAACTGAAAAGACCCAGCAAGTCCAGGAGATGGTATTGACCATGTTAGGTACCAGTATATCCAATCAGGAGTGGAGAGCAGAGAATTGGAAAAACGAGGCTCAAGTTAAAACATGGAATTCAGGGTAGAGACAACCATTGTCCTGATATGTCTTAAGGGTTCTGGGAGGATGATATGGGCCACAGTGGTTGTCAGACGTCCAGAATGATATCTTGGGACACAAAAGTGGTCCTTAAAGGTGGGACAGTAAGCACGTGGTCTGAACTTACATGGCTGGTAAAAATGGAGACAGGCTGAACTGCACGAGCCTTATACTAAACTCTTATCTGTGTGTTGACAACCGTAGATATGGGGTGGTGGGAAGCAGGGAAGGGATAGGCACCGGGCGGGGAGAGGGAGGGAGGAAAGGGAGGGATCTAGGGTGACAATCAATAATGTACATACTCTTTATCCCCCTGAGAATCCAAATAATACTTATGAAATTATTTAGTGCTTGAAAATTCACAATCTAAACATTTATATCACTTTTAGGGGTGAAATATAGAAGAATCAAGAGACTCTTGTGAGGGGGATGTGTATATAATTAAGGTTTAAGAACAAATGCATATCATATTGTTACATTATGTGCACTTATAATTGTACAATAACTCAACTCCTTAAAAAAAATAAAAAATGAGAGATTTGATTATCATAAATTTATAGATTTAAACCCTGAAATTTTAAAAATGTAAACTATTTTCTCAAGGACACCCTCCTAGAAATGGTTAGTAGGAAGGACTCAGCCCTAACCTGATCTCACTGATCTGTAATTCCTGCACCTTTGAATAAAAATCCAGAGTAGTCCTTTGGATTTAGCCTGTGGGTACTAGTCCTCAACAGAACGGACCAAAAGGTGAGTTGGGGATCCCAGGAATTATACCCTGAAAAATTCTTCAAGGGTCTTCAAGGTTCAGCTCAAATGCCAAGTCTCAAATGAAGAATTTCCATTTCCCTCCCTTCAAGGAAGATATAATCTAAGTTCACTGCCCTGGGGAAGCAATTGAATTGAGTTCTAATGACAATAGCTAAGTGGACTAATTATGTTTACATGCAGGTCCGTACTCCCTGAGAGACTCCAAAAGAAGACCGCATTCCATTTTTTTTCTTCTCTTCTCAGAAACTAACATGTAAGCATTCACCTACTTTTGCTGAGTCAAAAATCAGTCAATCAACCAATGAGACAGAGAGAAAGTTCTGTGTGTTTGTTGGGGGAAGAGAGTTAATGTCAAAGACCCATCACTTCCTAAATTAGAAGGGCTAAGAATGGTCATAAATTATCAATTATAATTGTCAAGCAGAGTTATGAGGAGGATCAAAAAGTGATGTATGAGGACAATATAAAGGGATGGATGGTACACATGTTTAATCCAAGGACTGAGCTGTGTTGGAGGGGAAACTCAAAATGCTGCAGTTTATTATTTTAGTAGAACCCAAAAGGAGGTTTACCACATCATGGTGATCTTTTTCATATAACCTCAGTGAAGTTAAGGAAATGTTAATCTTGTAGATAGTACTAAAATTTCCATAAAACATGAATATATATATTTTTAAATAATATATTATAAAATATAATATTGTAATATTATGGTATTTTAATAGTTTTTGGAAAATAACTTATGGGTAAAGAGATCTACAGGACTAGGTGTATGGGGAAACATGAGAACTTTTTTGTGTCATTTACTATTAAATAATTGAGAAAATCTCCCATAAAAAAAACAAGCTTCTGTAATAGGAGGTATTTTAGATTCAAAAACTTCAGTTAATCTTCCTAAAGACTTCAAGATCCTACTTATCTAATCTCTGCAAGACATCCTGTGAAATCGTAATGTGCCATTATGGTGCACTCAAAGGTGCCCTGAAAATGAGAATGTGGCACTTTGATCCATCGCATTATTACTTATTAAATTGTGTGTTTTAGGATCCCATGTTCTTGCTGTCAAAAATCAACAATGTGGGGGCTAGAGTGGTGGCTCAGCAGTTACAGCATATACCTGGCATGTACAAGGATGTAAGTTCAAACCCCAGCACCATACTCACAACAAAGGTTCAGAGCAATGGCAGCCACATGAAAAACTAAATAAAATTCATTCTATCTTTCACTCTCTCTCTCTCAAAACAACAACAGAAAGTTTGAACAACCTTTGCAAGCCTCTTTTGTTTTCCTTTGTCCATTCTTAACAACTCTTTCCCCCCCTCTTCCTCTATATGATGCAGTGTGGTTTGTAATAGAAATTTGCATTATACAGGAGGCAACGAAAATAAATGTGGTAAATTTCATATATTTGTTTTCACCAAAACAAAGGCGCTATGTGAATACAGAGAATGATTATAACCACTGGATCATGTAATTTGGCACACCAACCTGCTGTCATTGCAGAGCCAGGAATCCATGAAATGAACCAGGAGAACATTCATTTTTTTGTTTGTTTGTTTAAATGAGGGTGTATGTAGCTGGTGTCCAATGAGGAAGTTCATTCTCTGACTGACTAGTAATTATATTGATGACTATTCAGAGATTCTGCATAGGCAGATATAAAACAAATTTGGGTCTTGGATTTGTTCTTGCTATTTCTGCTTTTTTTTCCCTCCACCACCCAAATTCTCTCAAATATATATTTACTTATTTTATATTTGCTAAATTTTTGGTATTCCTCTTGGGTTTCAGCTAACTCACTCAGGCAAGCTGGGAAGGGAGGAAATCTCTGTCTATCCAGTGACTTGAGGATGAGGAATGGGGTCTTAGGGTCTCTCCAACCTCCTCTCTGGCTCACTTGATTTCCACATCTAGCTTTTAGTGGTAGGGGCTTCTGATTTTAATTTATAACCCGTTCAACACGGGGCATTTATTTGGGATAAATTTCTACTTACTTCTTATACCTCTACAGTCTCATTGGAATATGAATTGAAATGAAATATTCTCATAGGATTTTGCAAATAAATCATGGATTTAGGACCAGTTCCACCAACCAATCACATCCTCCTGTTCATTAGTTCACTGTTTGTTGATCAGGTACCTCAGGAAAGGCACTTCCTAAAGGTCCTGAGAGTATGCCAGTGCATATAAAACTCATAGCCACTGTCCTCAGATATTGAGATGGGGCTTTACAAAGGAGGAAATGGACCAAGGATCGAAAGAAGTTAGCACTCCTCTACAGTAGTGTTTTCCATTACATGTTACAGCAAGATGTTAGCAAGGTGCTTGAAAATAGTAAACAATCCTCTGTACCCTGAGCTAGGTAAATGAGGCCGTGAATATGCTAATTCGTTTCACTTAATCATTGCACAATGTATGCATATATCAAAACACATTGTTCTCTATAACTTGTCAGCTAAAATAGTATTAATGAAACTGTAAAGAAATTTTTAAAAAAGAAATTAAAAAGAAAAAGAATGTAGTAATCAACAGAAAACATCTAGTGGATGAGTGATCTCACCAGACACACTTATGCATTCTTTTGTGTAAATCTGAAGCATTCTCAGCCCCCCAACTCTCAGCTTTCTCTCTTCCTCTCCACATTCCCTATGCATTTCTCTGTGTGCTCAAGGTCTCCCCTGTATAGTTTCTGCTTCAGCTTCACCCTCAGGTCATTCTCTTGGGTGAGGGCCGCTCCTGCACTGTATTCTCACTTTAGATATCTTTTCTCTTACTCTTTTCTCCAGAGTTTGGTAATGTCTATGTCACACACAGTCCTTACCACAGGAGGCTTATAATCATCTAGTCATTTTCAGTCCTTACAGGACAGATCCCTGACACCTTAGTACTGCATCAGGGGCTTCAGAATTCGTCCCTTTCAAGTCTGGGCTCAGTTCTCCTTCACGCCCCTCCCCACAACCAGAACCTAGCCTTAGCTGCAGTCAGATTTCTGCGTTTCCCGATTGGTTCAATTGCACCGTGATTTTTATGTCCTCTATTTCTATATACTTGGTATTCTGTCCTTTAGAATGCCTCTACTCATTTTTCTCTAAGAGATTTTTATCTTTAAACGGCTTCTCAAAGACTATTTCCAATATGAATGTGATAGTTCTCATATAATTAGTAGCTCTGTCCTTGACTCCACGTGGTTTTCCCGTTTCTGCTGTCTGATGAACTAACCCGCTTGGATCTCCCTTCCTCTCAGTTTTGCTGTCTGTGTTCTTGTCTGTCTGGAACAATCCTCTTACTCTCTTCATTCCTGTTAAGGATATCAAAATTCTCTAGATACAAGAATCAACGTCTTTGTTACATTTCGGATGAGCTCACATAATGAGGTCAAATTAGTTTTCCTTGTATTCCATAAGATTATATATTTGCATCATGACCTGTATGAATTTATATCTTGTATCTTTTACATCTCTGGGAAACTACATTTACCTATTCTGCATCCTACGACAAGACCATAAGGATCTTGAGGGAAGAACTATATATCACCTGTGCACACTTTACATATGTCATCATCTATGTGTGATGAAAGCATCAGCTAGCATTTTTAACGTGGTGAGAGTTATGCAGAGATTTGGAATGCAGAGGCATGTGTCAGGGAGGCTTAGACCAGGTGCACTGAACCTGGATGAGTAAACTAGCCTGAAACACAACAGCCTTCTGAGAGCGGAAGTCTGAATTATTGATATCTACAGTAGATAAGTTTCAGAAATGACAATGTCAAGAACACAGAGTTTTCTTGATCTAGTACAGTCCCTGAAATGTGGACTATAATCAGTAAACGTTAAACGGGACAATTGATGATATGACATTGTTTCTCACTTTCTTTCAGTTGATAGATTTCACCAAGTTGTGATGTTGCATTTGTTTGGTTTGATTGACTGTTTTCTATTATGCATAGAGGATTTCCTTCATTTGTTTAATGCATGCTTTAATTTTTATTATAGAAGTGTATTCTTTAAATTTTTCATGGATCATTCTTCTATTTGACTACCTCAGGTTGACGAAACCTTGGAGCAGGAGGCAGATGGGGTGTGGAGAATAGGTGGAACTTGCCTGCATGTAGCCACTCCTTATTTTTTTTCTCCCTGAGACTGAGACTATAATACCCTCTGCATACAACATTGGGGGTGGAAATTTTACTTTCTTTCCTTCTAGGATAACATTTGGAAGGATTGGAAGGAAGATTAGCAATGAAAGAAGGACTATCGCATTAGTGAAATCCCAGACATAAGATCTAAATTCCCAGAAGACCCTTCCGGAGGCACAAACCTGAGGCTAACCAAGGCTTGTGTACTTGAGTGATGAAGCTAGAGCATCTGTGGGGAGAAGACTATTGCTAAAAACCAAGTCTATCTGACAGTGGCATAGTGATTAGCAGAGGCTGGGGCAGGGAGTAAGGGGAACCAGACAGTGGGTGCCAACCACAGGCAGCAGAAGGGTGCGATCTCCTACTCTCTGCACAGTGGGGTGATGGTGATGGGTCACGGTAGCCCATTATATATTTCATGGCAATCTAGAAGAGAAGAGCTTGAGGTCTACAAAAGAGTGCTTCCAGGGATGGAAATGCTGATTGCCTTAGACATTGGGCACTGCAGGTCTGTGTTGAAATGTTACACCGCACTTCATTAACGTGAATGATTATTACCTTAATCAACAATAATGAAATGCAATTAGAAAGAGAGGACATTTGAACCTTTCCTCCTCCCTCAGTCACAAGATCTGCTGTTAAGCTTCAGATTCAATGTTCAGACAATTAAATAAGGGGCTTGATTAGGAGGAGAGACAGTGCTGAGAGTTTCAATGATGGGACCTGTTTGTTTTCAGGCTGGAGGAGTCACAATGCCTGGACCTGGATTCGCCTCGCTCACTGTGCACCTTCACCCTAGTGCAGGTGTGTACAGTGCTGTGTGGGACAGGACAGGTTCTGATTCTCTGCAACCTCCTCCTGGTTCTTGATGGTGAACAATAGTATTAATTCAGTGGTGGAATAAATACACATGCTAAATACCACAGACAGATGGGGCAGTGGCATTGGAGACCTATGAGGACTCTGAGATACCAGGGAATCGGGAAGTGGTAATCTGGATTTCTGGTCTTCAACCTTGACTACAGCTACAATCTACAGCATGATGTCAAATCAGCCACGTAGACTCTGAATCTGTCATTTGTGTAAATAGGTGTGATTCTATCCCTTACAAGTCAAAAGCTGGCACTTAAATGTCTTGAATTTGGTATGTGTGGAAATAGAAGCAATTCCAGCTCCCACAATAGACTTTTTTGGTGACTGGCTCCATTTCTGAGCCTCTGAGCATTTCCCTACTCTAGCCATTGGCGTCAAAATGAAGAGGTGGAATTAGATGATCTCTAAAGTTCCTTCCAGCTCTGAACTGCTTGGAAACATAAATGGCTGTGGTCTATATGAACTGGAAGGTTGCTAAATTATATGTAGTTTATAACAACTTATTCCTGGGAAATGAATTCTTATGTACTTAAGTATAAACCATAATATATAGTATGATTTTGTTGAAGACTTTAATAACTGTATTTTAGGCATTTGCAGATCTCTCTTGAGTCCATTTTTTGAGATTTCTTTCATAATTTTCTATGATAATATTGATCTTTCTGTTAATTTCTGAGCCTCTTTAATGTCTCTTTTTTGTAGAGAGAGAGAGAGTGTGTGTGTGTGTGTGTGTGTGTGTGTGTGTGTGTGTTGCTAGGGGATCTAACCCAGGGCTGGTAGGCACTCTGTAGCTGAACCCTTGTTGTTGTTATTTTGTAATAGAGACTATAAATAAGTCACCCAGGATTCTTATGCTCTCTCCTTATTTTCTGTAGAACCTCCAAGTTCACCTTTCTGGTTTATTTCACATGTGTCATTGAGCATGCCCCTGAGACAGTCTGGGCACTTATCCCTGTGACGGAAGTGCCCTAGTGTGCACTGTGCTTTCCCAACTGTCTGCTTTGGCTTCATGTTGGAGTCTTGAATAGCTAAGGCAGGGATATTGACACAACTGAAACCAGCAAAGGCTACAAATCCTCCCTTTGTCCCCACCCAGCCTCTGTAAAAATCTAGCACACTGCTGTTTTTCCGTGCTACATAAAATCAGTCAAGAAGTAGCCAAACCCAGAGAGTCAAGGACTGAATTTTTTCCCTCATTTGTGGAGGCTAGAGCTAAACCCAGGCTTGGATGAATGGTATGTGTATTAGACCCACCAAAGGTATAGCGACACATAATCTAGGGGAACCATAGCCATGTAGATGGGGGAGGGTGGAAGGGAGAGGGAAGGGATAGGCAGGGATCTAGGGAGACAATCAACAATGTATTGTATGTTTTTTCCATTAGAAGTCAAATGGTACTTATGCACTCATTTAATTCTCAAAAATTTGCAATTATATATGTATATATATACATATATATATGGACATTTGTATCTCTTATATCAGTGTAATATAGAAAAATCAAGAATCTGGGGTAAGGGCAATGTGGGGGAAACTATGGTTTAGGACCAAATGCATATCATATTGTCACTTTATACACATTTATGATTGTACAACAACTCAACTGCTTAATACAGATCAAAAAAAAAGAAGAAGAAGTAAAAATGGCATTCAAGAAACTCAGTGTTCTTGCATAAGCAGGGTCCAAGGTGGAGGAGCAGATTTGAATGTTGGTGCAGATTCATAATTAAAATGTAGCAGGCAAGAAAGTTCAAAAGAAACTGAGGAAATAGTCTGTGCTTTGCCCTGAGTACTGTAAGTAGGTTCAACACATGCTTTACCAGCTAAAGTACATTGGGAAGCATTCTGAATGTAGAATTAAAGAAATAATTTGACCAAAGCTGATAGATGTTTCTAATGGCCTTTGTTGCAAAATGAAGCTTCTCACTGTGTTCTCAAAGCTTGTTTATACTCAAATTCATTATAATATATATACAGATTTTTATAGTTACCAAAGTTTTGTTTGATAAGGTTGATACAAATGTTTGGGGTCTTATAACTTTAATAATCTTGAAGAAAGACTTCATATCTATTCAACAACATCTGAGAATGAAAAATCCCCTCTCATCTGTACCAGGGAGAAAAATCAGCATTCACTAAGCATTAACAATGTGCCAGGCAACTTGTAAGGCACTTACTACAGACAATTTCTTGCCCCTCAAACTCAGTCAGGAGAAATGAAAAGGAAAGGGGATTAATGAACGGTGAGCGCACAGACAGTATTCACACATTGCCTGGGTTACTACAAGTTTTAAGGTGATGTTAGTTATTCTCATTTTATAGAGGGAAATGGTGGCTTGCATAAACCTGAGAAACTTTTACAAGATCACATTGCACATCAGTGATAGAGCAAAGCTTTTCAAACGCATCTGTCCCTCAGATTCCGTCATTCAGGACATATGTCTTGGATGCATGTCACATGCAAGGAAGTGTCCTGGCTGCTGGGCAGCATGATTAGCACTATGCCAGTCTTCTCCTTAGAAAGAAAGTGTATACTGTCCTGGGGGAAGAAGAACAGAAATCTGCTAATTATAACCACACACACAAATATTGTGCAGGGCAGTGTACTAAGTTACAGGAAGCTTAATCTTCAAAGCTCAGTATGTGCTTTGGGGAGTATCCTGATATGTGCTTTGGGGAGTATCCTGATTTATATCTTAAAGAAAAAACAGGAATCGTGCAGGTAAAATGGAATACAGAGGGTGAAAAGAATTTCACAAGCAATAATAGCAGGCAAAGGGCTGTGGACAAGGACAGGACATAAAGGAAATCATAAAAGGGACTAATTGTTTATTGTTCCCTTAAAGTGATTTATTCTTTTAATTCCTTTTAAAGATCATGACTAGACTTAGCCACCATAAATGATGATGTTGTATGTTCTGGAGTGAATTGCCCATGAATTTCCATGTCATTACAAGAAGGTTGAGTTTTTATGAGTATAGAGAATTCCAACCACAGGCATAACATGATCCGATTCGTATTTTAGAAATACCGGTTTATTTTGGTTACTAAGGGAAAAACCTCACCAGTAACTCCCTTGCTCAAAATCTGTTTCCCTTCACTATTTTCATCATTTTCTAGGTAGGGATTCAATGGGAAATAGGTATTAAGATCTAAATGGAATGGTGGGATGCGGTGAGGCCTCTGGATGGGGGTCATTATTTTAGCAGCTGTCTTCAGCCAGCCTTCAACTTCTTCCCTCACATCTCTCCTCTGGCCACCCACTTGGGTTATATTTCCTCATCCCCTCCCTCCCTGAGGGCCTCCGTTCATGTGATCTACCCAGCGAACCTCGAGTACAATTTCATAAGAGCAAAGGCTGGGGAAGCCTCAGTAGGAGGAGGTCAGTGTCATAACTCATCTTTTGGATCTAACAGGGATGCTCAGGAAAGGATCCTTCAAGTGACCCAGCCAAGAACCGACCAGGGAAATGGAGGCTATGAGTGAGCCAGGAGTGGAGATAAAAAGATACTACAATACAAAAGACTTCGATTTTGTCTTATTTTTCAACCTTAGGAGATTCAGCCTGAGCACCTGACAAGTTGAGGAATAAATAAAAAAGAGAAGAGGAAAAAAAAAAGAGGGAAAAAAAAGATTCCCTTCCATCTTTATCTAGTTTACGTTAAGAAGAGAGACATTAAACTACTGGTAGTTAATTATACTTAATATTTAGAAGAGATTAGTTTTTCCACAGAATTAAGATTGTGCTGACATTAAAAATGACCATGGAATCTATTTATTATCTGTGAGTAATCAGAAAATTTGTGGAAGTGCCTAGTACCTGACTGTATATAGGACCAATGAAGAGTTTCCTTGTTGAATATACTTTTATGAGAAAAGTTGCAAAAAATAAAGTTGTATTTCTATTCCATTGCCAATGTTATTTTATTCCATGTCCTAAAAATAAAAAAAAATTATATTCAAGTTTATTGGGTTGGTTTAAATGGAGGAAAACCTTAAGAAAGAAATGACAACTTTTTAGACATATCATGCTATGTCTAAATACTGTGAACTATTTTGCAAACTGTGAATAATGGGCAAAGAAAAAAGAAAGAAAAGGTTGTAAAATCTGTCTACCTTGCTCATTCAAAGTACCTAGAAACAATTTAAGCAAAGGTGGGATCTTCTGAGAACAATAAAACTCATAGATTTGATCATTCCAATTCTCCCATGAGACTCTATCATGGTCAACCACACTTTGTGAACCATAGAAAGCACTATCCATGTTGCTGTTGAGGACAAAATGGAAGTAAAATATCATTAAATCAACAAAGTCACCCTTCAGCGCCTGTGCCCTGCATGTTAGAATTTGATTCCTTAACTCACATCAGGGTAGTCAGATGAGCTACTTCTCCCCGTCCTCTCCACCTCTGGGAATTTCTAAGTCTGTATTTATATTTCAATTCCCATATGGCAGAGGAGACCCTGCCTCGGTAGCAGTTTAGCTCTTATTGAACCTTGATGATGGCTGGATTCAGCATCCATAGCAAGCAGCTAACTGTGTTGTGTTGGGCAAATTAACTGAACCCTTCTGATCTGTCAGATAGGAGAATTAAAGTTAACTCTTCAACAACTTACACAATCACACATGCCCAGAAGTGTTCTTTTTTTCCCAAGCTAATACTTACCAAGAATCTGAGGATATTTTTCAGCTGTGGGGTTGGCCTGTGTGACATATGATTGAAAAGCTTCTTCGTTTTGCTTGCAGTGGTGCATTGTTAGCTGTAATCTAACTCTGAAATCTGAACTATATAATGCAATCTTTTCTGGATATGAATATATATATGTATTTTACATACTAGAGTATCCATTACTATGCAAAAAGTATAATTTTTAAAAATAAGTAAATTAAAATTGGATTATAAAGTTGTTCAATTAGAAATACTGTTAGGATAGAAAAAACAGAGGATTCAAATCACAAATAACTCTTAATAAAATGAAAGAATTAAATTCAACTAAGTTAGCATAGCAAATATATGAATACTCCACAAAGAAAATTGTTATGAAAAGAAATCTCAGGCTGGAGCAGTGGCTCAGCAGTTGCAGTGCTTGCCTGGCAAGTGTGAGGATGCGAGTTCAAACCTCAGCAATGTAAACAACAAAGTGTCAAAACAATGAAGGCCAAATGAAAAATAAATAAAATTTATTCTCCGTTCCTCTCCCTCTCTCTCTTTCACTGTCCCTCTTTTTTAAAAAAAGAAAAGAAATCTCAAGGCTCAGATAGTTTAACAGATGAATTCTATCCAACATCTGAAAAAGAAAGACTTGTTCTTTCTTTTCAAAACCTTTTTCTTAAAATGGAGAAAAAAGAAAATCTTTTTCATTGGTATCATGAGGCTGTTATCACTGAAAATAAAACTTGTTGTGAACATTATAAAATAAAAGAAAGGAAAGGGAGAGGATGAATGAAAGGCAAATATGCTTTATAAAATATTTTTAAAATGCAAATAAAATAAAAACTGTAAATCATTACTATGTAAATCAGATAGTAGCACAAGACCAGAAAAATATTATTATAGAAATGCAAGGCTGGTCTGAATTTTGAGTTTTAATTTAATTCATCATGTGAATAGAATTTAAAATTTTTTTTTCTCAATTGATTCAAAAACAAGAATTTGAAAAAAAGTCAACAATCAGGACTTGAGCGGTGGCTTGGTGGTTACAGAGCATGCCCAGCGTGTGTGAGTACACAGGTTCAAATCCCAGCACCCATGTACACAACTAAGTACACAACTAAGTGTCAGAGCAACGAAAGGCATGTGAAAAACTCAATAAAAATTTTGATTCTGTCTCTCTCTCTCTCTTTCTCTCACTGTCCTTCTCTCTTTTAAAAAAAAGACAACAACCATTCATTAAAAACAAAAAACAAACAAGCAACAGCAACAAATTCCCAACAAGGTAGGAATGGGGGGGATCCTTTACTCTAAAGCAGGATGTTTAAGAAAACATTACAACTGACATCGAACTTACTGGAGAGTCTGGATTCACCTGAAGACATTACCCCTTTCTATTACTTTCCCACAATCTGATGCCCCTTTAGCTAAGCAACTTTTTTCTAGAATTATCTCTGAAGGCAGTTTTATATATTTTATCTCTGCTCAGTACCTTGCTGTGTAACATCTTCCCCCGTCAATTAATTCTAGATGTTTCAAGTGCTTCATAACAAATTTCCTTTTCTCTGTTTTGTCAAACTCTCCACAGTGTTTCCTCCCTGCTCTTCCTCTTCCTCTTATTCTTCATCTTCCTGTTCCTTCTCCTCTTCCTCTTCCTCCTCCTCCTTCTCCTCCTCCTCCCTTTTCTTCTTCTGCTGTTGTTGCTGCCCTGCTAGGTTTGAACCAAGAACATGCTAGGCAAATGCTCTACCACTGATGTACTTCCCCAATCCAGAATTTATTTTCTTATTGTTGGAATTCTCCCAGTACTGTCTAGCCATTTTCATTTTCCTTCCAGCTCTGGGATGACTCAGGCAAAGCCTGGAGTATTTTTCTTGTGAATTTTAGTTATAGCTGCATGTGCTTGCCAAGCTGCTATTTCTGACCCATAGGTGAAAGTTAAGTTTAATAAGATCTAATTGTCCAAGCAAGTTTAAACTTGCCACAGGATTTCTATCTGAAGATTTTTCTTTTCCCCTTCACCTGAACATTAATACATTACCTCTTGTAGGCAAGCATGTGGGGTGAGGGCACTGGCAAGGTTGGAGGCTGAGGATGTGGGCTCGCTTTGCATTTCAAACGTTCATTTCCTGCATTCCAGTGACTTAAGAGAGCTCCACTTTTGAGACTCAGGGTATACCATCTCTCCTTTTCAGTACCTCATTTCCATTCCCAGACTTGAAATCTCTTATTTTTATAAGAGTGAATTAATTTTATTTAGTTTTTCATGTGGCTTTCATTGCTTAAACACTTCATTGTGTATGTGGTGCTGGGGGTTGAACCTGTGTCCTTGAGCATCCCAGGCAAGTGCTGTAACCACTGAGCCACTGCTCCAGCAATCTCTTATGAGTAGGGGTGGATAGAGAGTAAAGATCGATATCTATGGCTGCTTCAAGTAGGCGAGGAGCCATGTCCCTGCCAGCCAGGGATCTGAAGTCTCTTCCTGCCTGATCTAACGGGGACAGAGCAGAGACCGGTCCCCGTTGTTGATATGGGTTGGGATTCTTGCATTAGTATCATCTCACCATAGAGATATTAAAATCTGGGAGATACAGACTTTATTAGAAGATTAGAAAGGCAGGGACTGAGCAATAGGAGCAGAAGTATACCTACCAGAGGGCTTAATAGGGATAACAGTTGGTGAAGCTAAGCAGTTAAGCTGTAATAGTTTCTATTTGTCAGTGCACATCTCAAGAAGGGGTCATCAAAAAGAGAGCTGGAAAAAAACATCTAGGCCTACTGTTTGATAATTTCTCCTTCAAAGTCTGTGGCTAACCTGGGTTTCACCAGTTCCCACATTGCTTGGTTGGACTGACTGCCTTTTACTTGAGTGGTGATGCCCACCCTACCTGTTCCTGTCACCTGCTCAAACCTGGAATCTTTGATCTACATTACTTGTTCCAGCTATTATCAAATTAAAAGTTCCTTCTCAACTTCCAAGTCACTTTTCTTTTCTTTTTTTTTATTTATTTGCATTTTGAGGCATTTATATAAATCTTCAGAATTTGGAGGGGCTGGTTCCTGGAACACCCGCAGAACCTCCTCTTTGTCTCTCCTGTCTCCACTTTCTCTGTGTCATGCCTTCCTAACAGCCTGGCCTCCCTGGTTTCCTTCATCCTGGATTTCCTCACTTGCAACTGTAGTGAACTCAAACCCTGCAATGCTCTACTTTAGCCCATGTGACAGCGTCTCAGCAGCTTGACATGTTGATGCTGCATTTGCAATTCAGATGGAGCTCTTGGGACTGTCATGAGCAACTTAACGCTTTGAGAGCTCAGTCAATTGAGGTTGTGTTGTCAGGGACCATGGACAAAGCACTTAAGAGCATCAGAGGAGCTCAGTCTTGAAATACTTACTTTGTAATATTTTGCTTAACAAGTAGAGGTTTTAATTGTAATGAATTTTTTAATTTAAATTATTTATTTATAATGCCTATTCAATATGGTGAAGGAACACTCTGGCACTCTGGGAATGCTTTTCCTTGGCACCTTCATCAGTAGACTAAGTCATAAAACCCCATAAAATTAAAAAAAACAAAGAAACTAGAGTGAACAATCGTGTTGGCTAAGTCTCGATCACACGAAGGAGCACAAAGCCTCTTGCAGCTGTGCCTCTGCTTGGAATTTTCTTGCAGAAATAGAAGCAGAGAGTAGAAGCGTTCTGCAGGACTCCACCACTTCCACACTGTACAGAACTGAGCAGGCGCTTAGATTTTTGTGCTTGTCTCCTTGGCTAAAGAATGAGACTGTATCAGGACCACACTACAGGGCTGCTGTGGGAACTGAATTCACACACCTACAGTGCATGGAGCAAGGCTTGCTATGTTCCTACTTTGGCTCCTTCGCTGTCCAGTTCCCTCCCACACCCCCACACCCCACACCCACCCTGGTGTCAGTCACAGCAGGTATGCTCATTTTGGATCACCTCTGACATCTGGCTGGAGGCCTTCATGTAAACAACAAATTGCCCTTGAGGAAAATGAGCCGAAAGGATGGATTGGAGAATTGGTGGGGTCTTCCCTGCTGGGGATGTGAGCCTGCATCCTGTCCTTAGTAGGTCTGATGTTGTGCTGCTCCCAGCCTTCTGCTCTCAGGCTCCCAGGTGCCCAAGGAACATTCAGGACATTTAGGAGACGAGGTGCTGTTCTTTCTTGGGCGATGGTGACATAAACATGCTGATGTGCAAGAGCACTGGACAGAGAGCCAGCAGAAGGGCTCTGCCATTACGTACTGGGTCTTGACTCTCTCGGAGCCTCGCTTCCCCTCTGAGCCATCAGGAAGCCACATCGGGAGTTTGCAGAGTGGCTTTGAGTATGGGGTATGATCATCCTGTAGAATCAGTTTGAAAATAGTGCAGCTTCATACAAATTTGAAAGTTAGTATTAATAATTGGCATATTTGTCAGGGTTCTATAGAGGAGGAGAACCAACAATATATATACACACATGTATTCACATATATGTATATACAAAATTCATAATATAATGTATATATGGGTATGTGTATAATGTGCATATATATATATATATTATAAAAAATCCCATATTTGTGTTTATATATGATCATTAAAAGGAGATTTATTAGAAAGGCTTACA
>PVKS010013105.1:34864-51922 GCA_004027875.1 Aplodontia rufa | reverse complement strand
TGTTTATGCAGTGATTGACACATAACAGGGTTTAATAAGTGTTAGCTGTTACTGTTGGTAAGGGTTGGTTGAAAATGCCACTGTGGGCTGCAGAGGTGGCTCAGCTCGAGGACGTGGGTTCTGACTCAAGCACCGCGTACACAACAAAGTGTTGGAGCAACGAAAGCCACATGAAAAACTAAATAAAATTGATTCTCTCTCTCTCACTGTCCCTTTCTCTTAAAAAAAAAAAAAAAAGAAAGAAAAAGAAAAAGAAAAGAAGAAGAAAATGTTGCTGTGTTAGGCAAAGGGACCACAGAAGACAAGGAGTAGTTTCTGACCTCCAGGTCTACAGAGCTCACCTTAAGTGACCGGCCATCAAGTAGGTGCTCAGGTGTGTGGCGTGACGGGCTTTGGAGAAAGGCAGCCAGGTGCAGGCTGGGGTGCCTAGGAGGCCAATGTTGAGGATGGTTGGGGTTTGACAAAAGCCAAGAAAGGACAGCTCAATGCGAGCTGATCTGTGGGTAAACTGCCACGCAGCGTCTAGAAGGAAGAGGTGCACCCCCACATCCCCATTCACCCCAGGCGAGACCCAGCATCCCCTCTCAGTGTGAGCAGATCCTCTTAGAGGAGCCATCTGCTCTCCCACCATGCAAGGGTTCTCCACATCCTGAGCCGGCACAGGAGTTGAGAACGAGCAACTCCGCACTCTAGAGTGAGACTTGGTTATGGGTGCCCTTACAGTGACCCTGAACATCAGATGACACTCCTTGACTGAGGGTGGGTTGCCTCCCAATAAACCCGTTGCGGGTTAAGAGCAGGTTTTCAAAAGTGCACGTACCACACCTCGCCTCTGGACATCAGGGCTCAGGTTAACCACCTGAAACGTGCCCCAAACACTGCCCTTAGCTGGCAGTCAAGTAAGCTCCTCAAAGTTACAACAAAATGTTGAATGTATCGACGTGTCAAAAGTGAAGGAGAAGAGCAAAATATTTCTCTGCGTATGCTTTGAACCATTGTGAAGTTGAAAACTGAGTTGAATCATCTTCCTTTGGGGACAATCTGCAGAGGACAACCGTAAATACTGCCATGAGTCTCTAATGTGAGTTGCTCATTCATTTCCAATGTAAATCTGTAAGAACTCTGGGCTGCACATGGCGCTGGGAACAGACTCTGCTCCCTTCTTATTTGAGCGTATGTCTTTATTGGTACCCAGTTCCTACTTCCTCTGTATCCAAAGTTATTCCACAGAGGCTGAGCTTCAAGAAATGCTAAACTGCCTAATTATGCTTCAAAGAACATTTTCATTTTGGTGCCACACCACAGTGTTTCGCAATTATGTTCCTACAGAGCATTTCCTTTCTCTAACGAGCCCTGCAAAATGTCAGTCCAGGATGGATTTTTATCCTGGGAAGGATTTCTCGCTTTCTTTGCCCGATTTTCCAGCACGGTGCTTCCTCCTTTATCTGAATGCTCTTTTTCTCCCAGATGCCTCTTCTCTGCCCCAAGTCACTGTTCGGAGTGAAGTTTGGAGTTTTGTCCTTTTGATAGGATGAGTGAATTCCAGATGAGACTCACGCTCAGAATGGCACTGTCTGGGGGCAGGAATACAAATGCCACATTTTCCAGGTAATGTTGTTGAAGCATGGCTGGTGAAAACACAATGATCAGGTAATAATGGTCTTCATGGTGACAGGTGCCTCTCTCAGAACGCACGGAGACTCTGTAGAGATGCAGCAGGGCTTGTGGGACTTGAGCAGGTGGCTCAGTGCAGCCGGGACTCACGGTTGCCATTGTCACAAAGGTCCTGGCCACTGTGGCCCGAAGGCCTAGTTGAATTCAATGCTAAGGACACCTGTCTGCCCAGGGGCAGTGGAATGCACATTCTTGGCTTGGGAGGGCACTGATATTTTCATTTTGTTCCGAGGAAATACTGGGCCAAGGCCTCTGGAGAGGTCTCCTTGTTGGCCCTGGAAGAATTCCAGTCTGTGGAGGCGAGTCAACTGGTCCTGGGGTTTCTTCATCAGAAGGGATAAACGGAGGTTTTCCTGTGGAACAGGCCTTGTCTACGAGTCCATGGCACCCTCTGAAGTGACCAGCTCTGCAAACGTGATTTTCATGGAAACAAGATGAGTCAGAGTGGGTGGGCCTCAAACCTGCAAAACTCTGGTCTTTACTCCTGATATGGTGTAGATATGAGGTGGCCCTCAAAAGCTCACGTGGGAGACAGTGCGGAAAGATGGGAGGGGAAATGACAGGGGTGAGAGTCAACCTCACAGCCCGGATAGGGACTGAGTGGGTGGAGAATGGTGCAGGTGGCTGTGGCCGGAGGAGGTGGTCTCCAGGTTGCCTCTGGGGTACACGTTTGTGAGGGCGGTGACTGAAACAGCTCCTCCCGCGGGCTGCAGCAGGTCACTGTTCACAGATCTCCCTCGGATCCCTTCAGAGTGCAATCTTTGTGGTGCAAACACACCCAGCTTGGTTTTAAATCTGTAAAAAGGAAAACAAACTGCCCAGCTCCCACTACCCAAGGACAGAGGCCGAGGACGACAAGCACGTGCGCTTTATTAGATGGCCTTTCGGGCTTAAGGGGGTCTAGTATCCTGTCCTCCCGGGCCTTTTCTTCACCCTGGTTGGCTCAGAGATGCTCCATCTGGAAAGAAAGCGGGCAGGGACAGACAAGAAGTGACCTTGCTTTATCCAACTAAGCGTAGCTGAGGTCTGGCAAGTTAAGAAAACGCGCCCTCTTAAGATCTGGGACAGCTTCCTGCGTAATAAGCCGTGTGGTTGGAGAGAGGCGATAGGGCAGGTGCAGCGCCCGGCCGGCGGGCTCCGCAGCACCCGCTGGAGGGAGCGCAGGACCCGGCCGTCGACCTTGCCCCTCGGAACCCCGGGGAGCTGCGGGCTGCGCCGCGGGGCTGCTGCGCCACCTGGCGGCCGCGCGAGTCCGCAGCAGAAAGCACGCGCTCCGCGCCACCTGCTGCACTCGGTCGAGGAACCTTGATTTTGGACTGCTGAAATGACAATGTGCCGGCATAACGCCGAGGCGCAGTTCTGATATCTTTTTTCATATTTTTGGTTATACTCAGAAAAATACCTTCTTTTCTCTCCTGTGAAAATTAGAAGAAAAAAACAGGGTTGCCACTAACGTAAAAGGCCATTGGGACAGAAGAGGACTAGGGGGAGGGAGGCAGGGAGGACGAGGAGGAGATTCATCAAATTACGTTTTCATGTATATATAAACACATCCCAATGAAACCCGCCGTTCTGTATGAATGTTATACACCAATAAGATGCTTCAGGATATGTAATGACACTTGAAAGTATACTTATATATATGAAAGCATATATATGTAATAGGTACTTCATATCTTAAGGTCTTTGTTGTTGCTGTTTTTCAGAAAACATGACTACCCTAAAAATATTGGAAGCATCTCCAAAAGAGAAACAGTATATATTTGCAAACAGGGATGGGAATTTCTGCATTAGTGTCCTGATGCTCCAAGGAATCAAATGTGTGAACCTACATGGGAGGTTTCCCTGTATCATGCACTTTCAGTGGAAGACTAGAGATGGTATCAAAGAGATGGCAAACCAACTTCAAGAATTCTATTGCAAGAAAACCATCAATAACACGAAAATGTGGTATATGTGTATATGGATAATATTCTTTAAGAGATTATTTAATGTTCAATAATAGAAGAAGAGTTGAAGTTAAGGCTCATTTATGAGATGAAATGTAAGGCTGGGTGACTATGGAGGTTGAGGCAGTAGGATTGCAAGTTCAAGGTCAGCCTTGGACAACTTAGACCCAGTCTTTTTTTTTTTTTTCAAGAGAGTGAGACACACACAGAGAGAGAGAGAGAGAGAGAGAAGGAGAGGAGAGAGGGAATCAATTTTATTTAGTTTTTCATGTGGCTTTCATTACTCTGAAGCTTCATTGTATATGTGGTGCTGGGTTTTGAACTTACTCACTCACACACTCATGCCAGGCAAGTGCTGTAAATGCTGAGCTACCGCTCCAGCCCCTACAGAGACCCAGTCTTAAAAAAAAAAATGGGGATCTGGAGATGTAGCTCAGTGATATAGTGCCTGGGTTTAATCCTCACTACCAGATATAAGATAATAATAGTATAAAGGCCTAAAATTTTTAACATGAATGAGAAAAAATATGTCCAAGAAGATATGTAATATCTACATGTGCAATATTGAATAGAGCTGGAAAAGAATGCTAATGTGTTATAGATGAGCCCCTGTAATCTGATCCTTTTAAATTGGAAGGATACTGCCTTGCCTGACACACGGGGCCACAAGAGACACATTAAAAAGAATGGAAAAGGGCTGGAGTGGTGGCTCAGTGGTTAAGATGCTTGCCTGGAATGCACAAAGACCAGAGTTCAAACCCCAGCACCATATACACAGCTAAGTGTTGGAGCAACAAAGTTCTGAAGAAAAAACTAAAGTTGTTTAAAAAAAAAAGAAGGGAAAAAAGGAAGGAAGAAAGCAAGAGAGTGGGGTACAGTTAGAACCTACAATCCTGTACTACTAATTTTTATTTTTTAATAATTACACGGTGAGTACAAGAATGTTTTCTTGTGACATTTAAATAGCACGAAGTATACGAAGTGGGAAGTGGAGAATCTTGTCACTTTCCTGCCCTGCCTGTCTGCTCCCTGTTGACACCGATGTAAACACTCCGGATGTTCTTCCTTGGACACACACAGTATTATACACAGGGTCATTGTAACCTAAAAGTGATATTTCTTGTAACTTTGATTCTTAAAAATTATACACTGTGTCTTTCTGGATCAATAAATATAGTTATCTCATTTTTTTAAACAATATAATGTGATCTACTCTATTTCTTGGTTGAAAAATATTTGTTTCTTCTAAACGTTAAAATGATAATTCTGGCTGGGTACAGTAGCACATACTTGTAATCCCAGCAAGTTGGGAGGCTGAGGCAGGAGAATTGCATGTTTGAGGCCAACCTCAGAAACTTAGTAAGGCCATGTCTCAAAATAAAAAATGAAGAGGGCTGGGGATGTAGCTCAGTGGTAAAGTACCCCTGCATTCAATCCCTAGTGTAAAAAAGGAAGTTTTAAAATGATAATTCTGCAAATGAGCTCTCCTGTCCACTTTTCTTGGTGCACTTATTATTGAATTTAAGTTTCCTTTCGTTTATTGATTGGCCAATTGTATTCTTTAGAGAATTTCATATTCATGTCCCTTGCCAATCTTTCTATTTCATTGCTTACATTTTTATTATTTATTTGTAGGAGTGCTTTATGAATTTTAGATTTTTATTGAAATTTCATTAAGTATAGAGATCAATTCAGCACAGTGTATTTTTATCCAGAAACGTGTATCTTTCCATTTATTCAGGTCTTTTATATTCCCTGACAAACTTTTATTACTTTTTTAAATATCTTATACACTTCTTGTTATAATTTGCATTCCTTATGGAATATATTTCTAATGTTTATTTGCAAAACTGAAAAAATCTTCAGTTGAAATAATTACCAGCTGCAGGGAAAGCAAAGCAGTTTCTTAAGCTTATCATGATCTGTCAAATAATAACTCAAAGATGTATAAACATGAGCTTGCTAATTTGCTTGTATACAAGAGAAATTAACAGATTGACTTAATTTCTTCTAACATGTCAAAAATAGGATTTAGAGGGGCTGGAGTGGTGGCTCGGCAGTTACGGCGCTTGCCTGGCATGTGCAAGTACACGGGTTCAAACCCCAGCACCCACATACACAACTAAGTGTTAGAGCAATGAAAGCCAAGTGAAAAACTCAATAAAAGTTGATTCTACTGTCCTTCTCTCTTAAAAAAAAAAAAAAAGGATTTAGATACTGTGTTAGTCAGCATTTTATTGCTGTGACCAAAATACCTGACCAGAAAAACTTTGAAGGGGGAAGATTTCAGCTGGCTGCAAGGCAGAACTTCCAGGTGGAAGGGTGTGGTGGAGGACAGCTGCTCCAGCCATAGCAGCCAGGGAGCAGAAGGAGAAAAGAGAGGGGGCAGGGACTGGGGACAGATGGAATCCCCAGGGCCATGCCCCAGCTGCCTACAGTCTTCACCACCGCTGAAGGTTACTGCCTTGCTTCACACATGAGCTTTTGGTGGTCACTAAAGACCCAAGCCACAACAGATATATAAAAAGAAAAAAGAAAGAGAAAGAGAGAGGGAGGGGAGGAACATCAGTGTGGGGAGAGTAACCTGTGCTTTCCTTTCTGTGGGTAGCACAGATTCGCTGGCAGTATGCAGAGGCCAGCTGGGCTGTTAGACCTGGGGCCTCTGGTCACCAAAAGAAATGACAGCAGTCAGGTAGGGTCCCCCAGAGCCCCTTGTGCGGTTCAGCTGTCAGGCTTTGCGTTGTAATGTCTCCACCAGGTCTGTCTCCACCCTTGAGTCCCTCCGGCCCCGAGGGCCAGCCTCACCTCGACCCCTCCTGGAATCTCACAATCCTTACCCTAGGTTCATCTGGATGAGGAAGTAAAGTTGCTAATCATAATTTATTTCTGGTACAATTTTTGAAAACAACTTGGAATATGGTAAACTGATCTTAAAGTTCTCTACAGATGTGTGATAATCACCTTGAAAATTTGGATAAAGGAACGAGAGGACTTCTTACCTGCTTTCACAACTCTCTGTAAAATTAAATAAAATAATTCAAACAGGGGACACAGATGCGAGGACAGATGAACTGACCCGTTCGATGGTCGAGCTGCCTCTCCCCAAAGTTTCCATAGCAGTCCCAGGGACCAAGGCATCTGAATCTGTAGGCCAGGACATGGAGGTACACAAGGCCACAGAAGTGGGCAGTTTTCCACAACTTCATTTTTACTTGAGTGAAAAGTGTCATTCTGAAAAAAAAATACTCTGCTTTCACTTCCTTCAAGTGACAGACTCTGTTCTTTCCTGTTGAGGAAAATCTCTGCCAACTACCCAGGTCAGGGTTGACTTCCCAGCCCCATGGGGACACAAAGCACCTACCCTTTAAATACTTCTTTAAATACTGCACTGTCTCCACCTCTCTGAGTCCCATCCGTCCCAAGGAAGGGCCCGCAGGTGCCTGGGTGGCTTTCCTGCTCTCTGTTCTGCTATCTTAAGCAGTCTCTTTGCAAGAGTCATTTTTTTTATTCTTATCTTTTATTCCCTTTTAGGGAAAGATCCTTTATCTTGTTACCAGGAGGCTGTTTTTCCTCTTAAAACTGTGAATAGGTGTGAGAACCTTTACCAAGTGCTTTCTGTACATACACTGAAGGTGATCCTCTAACTTTTCTCCTCTAGTCAGTGAACGTGGAGAAATTCATTGATTTTCCCATGAACAAACCTTGCATTGTGGGTGATTTATAAAGGACGAGGTTCATTTAGCCCCCGTCCTGGAGGTCTGGGAGCATGGTGCCAGCCTGTGTGTGGCGCCTGGTGGCAGGCCTCCTGCTGGGCCGTGCAGTGGCAAAGTGTCACACGGGGAGACAAAGAGAGCCACTGCAGGGGCTGGAGTGGTGGCTCAGCGGTTATAGCACTTGCCTGGCATGCATAAGGAAGTGGGTTCAAACCCCAGCACCACGTACACAACAAAGTGTCAGAGCAACAAAAGTCACATGAAAAACGAAATAAAATTGATTCTCTCTCTCCTCACTGTCCCTCTCTAGAGACAGCCACTGCTGTGGTAACCCATTCTGGTCCCTTCTTAACACCTCACGATGGACATTCAACTCCCACTGATCTTGGGTGGGGACATGCGGACCTCAACAGACTGAAACTTTTGTATCGCGAAATACTCATAATTTTTGTCTTTGGTTGGCTTCTTTAAGATTAATATGTTAAAATTATTTCATTTCCCTTCTACTGTCTTTGTGGTTACACGTTCTTTACTACCCCTTTTGGGGTGACCCTAGGACCCCACACTCATTCTCATCAAGTCTGTGTCTGTTATCCGTTCAGCTCAAATCTGCTTTTCCTTGCCTGTTATGCATAGCTGAGTGCTGCTCCTTGGATGGCTGGTACCCGGGGACTCTGTGTCCAGGGCTGCAGGGCACTAGGTGAAGGGGACATCCTCCTTCTGGCCAGTGACAGCTGCTTCCCCCTAAGGCTGGGTGCTGGGAGGTGCTTCCCAGTGAATGGCTTTCCCAGTGTCCTTTTGGGCACTTTGAACAGCTTTGCAGCATTTAGCTGGTGGGACTTTTCTGGGTTTGGCAGGTTCCCAGGAGAGAAATGGGCCCCTCATGTCTGGATTGCCTTGCTGAGGTTCCTTCCTCTCCAGCTCTGGGGGAGCAGAGGTGGCAGGAAGTGGTCAGACCCTGGGCACATTCGGAAGGTGGAGGAGATGGGTGCTGTGGGCTGAGTGGATGGGAGGGCACAGCATAAAGGGTGTTCAGGCTTTTCATCTGGGCCAGGGAGGGAGGTCTGAGCTGCTGGAGGAGGAGAGGGGCTGCGGGTGTACACAGGAGGAATGGGGTGTGGGTGCACCAGGAAGAAGGGCAACAAGGGGATTGGGGTCAGCGGGATGAGGGTGGGTGGATGGCTCGGCGCTCTGGTGACACTACGGAGCTGGAGTCCGGGTATCAGGAGGCGAGAACGGGACGCACAGCGCAGGCATAGGTAGCCAGGTGGTGAGAGGACACATTCCCGTTTTAAAATAATCTTTTATTTTATTAAAACTTAAACATACATTCTATTGACAAACATGACATTTATTTTTAGTGAATAATGAATAAGTTATTATATAGTGTAAATCACAAAGTGTGTTTCCTGGATTCCAGACATTTCTGTTCTGCAAAATGTGGGCAAATCGACCCTGTGGTGTTAATAAGACGGAGATGCCTGGCGTGGCTCCAACCTGGTGTGACTCGGAATTCGAGGCAGATCCCACCACACTCAGGCATCTCTCAAGGAGAGAGGAAATATAATCAAAACACAGATTTTGATTTTCAAATCAGCTGTGTGTGTCAGAAACATCAACAAGTAAGACAGAAACCTCCTTCACAATCATGTTTTTCTAGAAATTAATCTGTGTGTCCTAAATAATCACATGAATATCAAAACTATGAAGACTTTAACAAAAACAGGCAAATTAGTTTCCTGGTTGAATGGTTGAAATGTTTTTAAGAGTTCAGAAGAGGGCAACTCAAGAATGAAATGTTCATTTTTACCTTTTTTTGGAAAAATTTCCTATTCATATCTCAATTTGTCCTTCCATACAGAGTGTGTTCTCGTTGGAGTCATTGTTTCCTTCTATAGATAATTGTGGGTGATGTGTATATATCTGTATTTATTTTTGTATTTCCATTTATTTATCCACATTTGCTTCTGGGAATGGCACCCAGGACCTCGTGCATGCTAAGCACACACTCTCCTGCTGAGCGGCACCCCCTAGGATATGCTAGGATATCGGGGGACGTAGTGATTTCATGAAGGCAGCGTGTGGTAATTACGGCAATTTCTCTGGTGTGAACTCATCTTCGGGCTCAGTGGCTTCCCTGTGAATGAAAGAGGTCACTGATGAGCAGCAGGATGAACGTCATTTTAGCACTTTCTGTTTCCTTGATGTGACGGGCTCATTTTCATTCTTTTTAGTGCCAGCTCTGTAGCTGCTTCCCAGTGAGGAGAACCTAAGAGGTACTGTGACTTTCCAATCTCTGCACTTTGCCCGGGTGACTGCCTGTGCGTGACACAGCTGTCCTGTGTGGCTCTGGAGGCCAACAGGGTTAACTCCCACTGTCCACTCACCCCGAGCCACCACTCCTTAGCACCTCTAGCTAAGGACTGTGACTCAGGAGACCTGGCCCAGTGCCCTGTGCTAGACTACAGCGCAAAACAAGGGCTTTACAACCGAAAATAATGTCAAAGAAACTCTGACCTGACCTTTAATTTTACTGGCAAAGACAACTGAAGCCTGATTAGGAGGCAAGTCACCCACAGTGGAGAAAGAAATTCACATGCTCCTTCCTTCCGTGTCACGCACGTGCTGGGCGCTGTGCTGAGCACCAGGGCTGGCTGAGCCACAGTCTCTCCTGGGAGAAACAAGTCCTGGCTTATCACCATACAATGTGAACAGCACACTAAGAAACAGCCGTCAGGGGCTAATGGTCTCCCTAGAAGACCATGGGGTCCTGGCCATCACGTGCATGTGGAAGCAGGGCGTGCAATTCAGCTCAAGCCACAGACACAGTGACACCCCCCATGCATGCCAGACAAGCTCATCTCTGCAGACCAGAAGAGCAATGCATCCACTGGGGATGGGGAGGGGCGGCTCCCGCCTTCCTCCGCGTCCCAGTCTCCCTCCCAGCTTTGCTGCTGCTTTCCTTGCATGTTCATGATCTGTTGCTGTGCCCCCTGACATCTCTTGCGTGTTCATGATCGATTGCTCTGCTCCCTGACATCTCGGGTAGCTGTGTTCACCTCCGCCTGGCCAGGGCTGCTGTGGAGTTTGCCCTGGACGCACTCACTGCCTCACACCTGTCTTCTAAAGGTCAATGTTCTTGCTTTGCTGTGTCCCAGCCCTCCAAAGTCAGGTGCTGCTTAGTTCAGACGACAAGGGGTGGCAGGGTGTCCCCCGGATCCATGGGATGCCTTACCTGGGAAATCCCAGGTCCCTCTAACCACAGTGCATCAGGAATGACCTCCAATTGGGTGGCGTCAGTGGGAGTTTTATTTGAAAATGATTCCAAAACCTATAGGAAAAATCAAGCAGCGACATGAGTCTTGGGAACTTCCATACCTGATGTGGCCTGGCCTTTTTGATACCTGACTCAGTTCTCCCTAAGACAGCACAGTCTCTGTGCTGCTCAACTGCTCATTAGCTTAAAATTTCCGGATGTCCAATGCAGAGAGGCCCTTAAAACATGGTGAGCCTGTCCTTTTCCATATTGTTATGAGCCTTGCTTTAAGGAATTCTCATGGGGTAAAAAATCCAGATTTATATGCTATGCACGGGTACAAAATACACCTCCATGCTGATTTGCCCAACCATGGGTTTGAACGGTGAAAAGTTAGAAATGACTTAAAGGTCAACCCAAGACAGGTTCAGTAAAGTCTGCACCTGGGTGTAAGGTGTCAGGGAGGCAGGACTCACAAAGGATGTGGGAAAGTGTGCAGAAGTGTGGGAAATCACATAGGCACAGCCAGCATTATCCTGTTTTATATTAAAAAAATGTGTATGTGAACAGAAAAAGAAAGATTACCTAGATGCCAAAATAGAATTTGTTCTGTCTGGGTGATGGCATTATTTGTGGTTTCAATGGTAAGATATTTTTTCAAGTTTTCCACAGTGTATATGTGTTTAGTAAATCCACATATTTTATTTTAAAAGTAACAAAGATGAATTGGGCTGTCACGGCTTCCAAAGATTCATTAATACACCTGTTATATTTATCAAAACAGGACCCAAGATCATCTTCAGCATCAATGTCCCAGAAGTTTCCAAGATGAATTATCTTCATTAAGAAATCTCCAGGGGCTGGAGCCGTGGCTTTGCAGTTACTGTGTTTGCCAGGCATGTGCAAGGACGCAGGTTCGAACCCCAGCACCACGTACACAATGAAGTGTTGGAGCAACGAAGGCCACATGAAACACTAAATAGAACTCTCTCTCTCTCTCTCTCTCACTGTCCCCTCTCTCTCTTAAAAAAAAAGAAATAGAAATCTTCAGAATCTCCCCAAAGTTGCCACATTCTCTCCTGGTGAAGCCAGGATAAGAAGCCAGGCTATCCTCTATTGAAAATGGATACAACTTGGTATGCTTTCCAGCTGTGGGAAGTTCAAGGGCGACCTTCAGGTCCTAACACTGAGGGAAAGGGAAGATAGATTCAGGAGTAAAAAGTCATATTTGGGTGTTAAGTTGCAGAACGACTCTACAGGAACTGCATTGAAAAACAACAGCAATAATAACTAACTCCTCCCTCAATGATATAGGATTTTTTTTTAAACAAATCTATCTAGAGAAATGCTGATGGTCCCAGAGAGGCCTAGGGGAGGTATAGTGGGCTGCTATCCAGGGTCACCCTGAGTGGGTGCAGGGAGGGGCAGGAAACAGATGTGGTTTCCTGGGAGGGGCCAGTGGGGTTACTTAAATTTGTTTTTATGTACTTACACATTCTTCAAATTTTTAAACTATACACCTTTGAAAGGAAATAAATAAAACAGAAATTTGAATAAATGCCTAAAATTGTAAGTTCAAGACAGAAATAAGATAGTGGGCTTCTGAGGCGTTTTAAAAAGATTGGAACTTTAAAATGATGGTGCTGAACTTCTCAGAGGATCCGTGGTAATCATAAGCAAGCATATTCTCCCCTTTGGTGATTATTTTGCAAATATGGAAATGGAAGATTGCCTTTTCTGAGAGTTCAGTTCAAGACACAGTTTCGGAGGATAAACACGCTGCCTCTGAGTGGGCCATTCCTGTAAGCCAACTAGTCCACCAAATTCACAGTCAGGTTGGGCGGATGAAAAGCGCAAGGGAGAGCCCTGAAATTCAAGGATCTGTCTTTGCCACTTAAATAACCCTCCCCGTTCTTGGCGAATATACCCTTGCCATCTCACCATGTCTACCCTTCCTACCCCAAAACCAAAGGCACATGAAGGTAAAACAACCAGATCCACTTTCAGATAACTAACAGAGGGAGGAAGCGCTGTTGGGGTGTCCCCCTTAAGGTCAGACCCAGGGTCCACCAGGCCTTTGTGTGCAGGCCCCCAGCATCCTCTGCTGCAGCCGGGCGGGACAGGCGCTGCAGACTTACAGGTGATGGTATATGTCAGGATCCCGCTGCAGCCTGGTCTGGAATCCTATGTAAAGGTCATCCCAGAGGAGCCCATTCTTCACCACGTGCCTGATGACGTCCACCCGGCTGCGAATCTGAAACAGACACAGGCAGCTCGCAGGGGGGCCAGGCAGAAGAGGGCATGGAGCCCCATACCCCTGAGCTGCTGCAGCAGCCGGCGTGGGAGCGGGAGTGCAGGAGAGGAGTCTCCAGAGCAGGAGGAGCAGGGGGAGCAGGAGGAGCAGGGATGCCCAGGGCAGCAGGCATGAGGGAGAGCAGGGGAGTGGGGAGCCGGGCAGCACAGTTGCTGGGGTCGACAGAGTCAGGAGCTGGGCAGCATCCAGCCTCTGGGGAGCAGGGCCACCTCACAGCGGGGTGGGACCTGACCCTTAGGGAACCCCCAGGCTGATACTGCTGGGTGGGCAAAGGAGCACGGGGCTGGGTACAAGCGGGCAGGCTGCGGTCGCAGCCCTGGGCTGGGTGCCTGTCTGACCTTCAGCTTGCTAAGGCTTGGTTTCTGCATTAGGGAACTGGGAACAGACAGAAAGGAAATCTACACAAGCACCACGATATCCCGAGACTGGACGGGTTTCAAGAATCCATCGCTCAGAACCTGTGTAACATTATAGGAGCTTGGTATCTGCATCACATTTTTTTTCCTGGTAAATATCCTGCAAATGCCAATAAGGACAAACTTTCATAAATGACAGGCTTCACATTTAAAGACACAAATGACTGGAGATTGGCGCTTTGGATTTATGTCCCTTTCCTGCTCCCTTCCTATAAGATGATTAAATCCATTGTAAACTGAGGGAACAAGCAGGCCAGAGGATCCAGGTGTTTGCCAGGAGAGATTTAGAAGTGATTCCCTAGTGGGGTCAGGTTAAGGTGGCCTGGCTAGGGTGCTGTGTGGGGACCTTGTTCTTCCCAACCTGGAGAGGAGCACACGGGGGACCTGGGAGCAGATCTGAGCAATGGTGTGTAAAATGAGGTCTCAGTGGCTAGTTAGACTCAAAGATAAAGGAAAGGGAAGAGCTAAGATTGCCTTGGGTTTTGCCTTGGGTTCTGATTGGGGTATGAAATTGCCAATGATCATATAGAAAAACAGATGATCCATTCTAAAGGAAAAGATGAAAGGTTGATTTTTTTTCTTTTTTTGTATTGGGAATTTGACCCAGGGGTGTTTTACCATGGAGCTGCATCCCTGGTCCTTTTCATTATTATTAATATTAATATTATTATTATTATTAATTTTGAGATAGGGTCTTGCTAAGTTGCTTAGGGCCTTGCTAAGTGGCTGAGGCTGCCCGTGAACTTGCAATTCTCCTATCTCAGCCTCCCAAGCTTTTGGGATTACAGACATGTGTCACCATGCCCAGCAGAGAGGTTGAATTCTGCACCAAGCATTTAGAAATGTGGGTGATGGTTTCAGCAGCCCGTTGACTGTTCAATCCGACACTTGATCAGAGCTCAGAGAGGTTCAGCCTGGATATGCAGACCTGGGGGTCTTTAGCAGAAAAGTGATGTCAGCAGAGAGTTCACTCAGGAAGGATCAGTGGAAAACAGTGATGAGAACACAGAATTCTGGAGGGAAGAGGAGACTCGGGTGGTGGTACAGAGGAGGCACTCTGCAGACGGCACAAGGAGAGCAGTCAGGTGGAAGAGGAAGACCGCTGCCCTGAGCCCAGGTCAGGATTCCTCGCTCAGAACAAAGGACCATCCCATGCATGCCCTGTATCTGTGTTCCTAGACCCCACCAAAATGTGGGCAAAGCAACTAGACAGGCACAAACTGCCCCAGTGAAAAGGAAGCGGGTCACTGGCAGCAGGTTTCAACCAGTTAAGCAAACCTAGGAAGCAGGTGCCCAGTGTCCAGTGAAGAGGCAGGAGGCAGTGGGAGGGCACCCCCATGTGCAGGGCGGTGTCAGGGAGCACAGATGACGGCAGGGATGGACAAGCAGACGTGTGTGTCCAGCAAATAGCTGACCCCTCGTGAGGTCCTCCCATGTGCACTTGATGGTTCTCAGAATGAATGGGCTTGGCGCTGGAGGAGCTGAGGGCAGGGCATGTGCGTGAAACTCAGAACAGAGTCCTTCACACTTGGGCACAAAGTGTCCCAGAGCCCGCCAGTTGGTCCTTCGCCTTCGTCACTCAAAGCATGTTAGGGACCCCTGAGCAAACAACCTCGCCTGTCTCACTGAGTCTATAGTCCTTAAAGCATCTGAATCAGCATTCTACATCTCTGTGTGTGTTTCCAATTGCTAGAGAACCCAGAGATTGGTGGGGCTCAGTGGGGTTCAGCAGGGCTTGTGGCTTCTGGTCTGGGTGTCCTTTCCACGTGATGAGGCCCCACCCAGCCTCACCACCTGAGACCTGCCATGGGCCACCCTGAGCAGTCAAGTCACACCTGCCTTCGGTAGAGCTCACTGGATCACTGATCCTGCACTGACCCAGATTAGTCTGCGCTTGTCGTTTCACTGCTTCTAGAAGTCACCCACAGAGGAGGAAGCACCACCTGGCTCCAGCCTTCTTTCCAGCAACGCTGCACACCTCCCGCAGTCATGGGAGATGATCGGCCACCCAGAACCACATCAGCCAAGCTGTCCTGTTACTCAGCAAGTAGGGGTAGGGGGCTCCCTTCCTCAGGCTGCAGGTTAAGCAAAAGTGCCAGAAAGGAGTGCAGCAGCGGAGGGGGTGGATTGGCAGCGGACCTGGAGCCCACCCAGACGGGAGGAGCAGGAAGCAAACCGTGAGTTTAGGGACAAAAAAGAAAGACAGTTATGACTTTGGAAGGCAGATAATGCACAAAGAAGGGCAGAAGCAATGGAGAAGTTTCTAGCAATAGAAGCAATGGAGAAGGTTCTAGCAATGGAAGCAGTAGAGAAGGTTCTAGTTACATAAAGGGGATCTTTCCCAAGGGTGGACCACAGTGCGGCGCTCTCGCTAAGGCCCCAGGATGTACAGCCTGAGGCCCCCTGCAGGCTACCAGGGGCATGGAGGCGAGATTTACCCTACAGTGCGTCACCTTAGCCCGTGGGTGTACCATGAAAAAGTGACTTTTCATCAAACTAAATATGGGCCTTTGTTAACCCTTGCGAAGGTGACACCTTTAAGGCCAGCAGACGCCTCAATCTACAGGTTCTATAGATTCAGAGCCCACACAGTGGCTAAAAGCAGCCACTCTGCAGCCAGGCTGGAGCTCAGAGCCAGCCCCACCAGTTACCAGCTGCACGACCCTGGCGAGAGTCTCAGTCAGCCTAGGGCTGCTGTGGGACCCGGCCACCTAATATCTACAACATGTGTAAAACTGGGCTGGGCAGGGAACAAGCTCGCTAAGTGTTCCTTACATAAAAAATCTTAAGCAAAAGAGTCATTTGCTTAAAATGGGTGTGAACCTAACCAGGTGCGGTCCTATCCCGGCTGCTGGGGAGGCTGAGGTGGGAGGATCGCTGAAGCGCAGCCTGGAAACACAAGATACCCCATCCATGGGGCGGGGGATTGTAAACCTGTTCATCACCTATACAACGCTTCATGCGGGGTTTTCTTCTGCATAAAACTCCAGTGTTCCAAGATCTGAGGGTCAGATAGCAGATTATTGGTTTTCCTGAAGTTTCAGCATAGGATTCTCTTCAATAGCAAGTACATTATTAAATGTAAAAATGCAAGTCACTGTATTAAAGTGTAGTTTAAAACACTCTACTACCTCTACAGTTAGGGCTTCACACGCTGAAATGACGTGCAAAAATCTCAAGGGCAGACTGTGTGTCCTTGAAACCAGTGACTCTCACTCTCATGGAATTTTAAGTTGCATGTTACTGCTTACTCACATACATAATTTGATTGATCCGACCAACTGGTAAGGTGAGAATATGCCCTGTGGAAGGGAAAAGCCAATGTCTGGCCAGGTGAAGAACTCACTCAAGACTCAGAATCAGTGACTGGGATCAGCATGGCTGGGGTGACTGGCCCAAGCTCCACAATCTCCAAAGCCTCAATCTTTGCTTGACACCTTGCAGCTGAGGGGTTTGTTCAAACATGAGTGTGATAAAACATGGGGGTTTATGTTGACTTAACTCCCTTCACCCAGACACCTTGAAAGGCTTCTGTCAATCTCAAATTATGTTACCATAAAAAGAGGAAAGGAAGAGAAGGAGGGGAGAGGGAGGGAGTGAAGGAAGGAAAGGGGAGAGAGGGAGGGAGGAAGGGAAGGGGAGAGAGGAAGAGAGGAAGGGAAGGGGAGAGAGGGAGGGAAGGGCAGAGAGGAAGTGAGGAAGGGAAGGGGAGGGGAGGGAGGAAGAAAGGAAGGGA
>PVKS010013105.1:0-34764 GCA_004027875.1 Aplodontia rufa | reverse complement strand
CTATCAATCAGGGTCGAGGTCTTCAGCAAATCCTAGGAATGTATCAGATGGAAATGTCCCTAAAGGGTAGCACTGGAGGCTGGTACTGTCTCCCCTTCCCCTCCCAGGCCCTCAGTCTCTGTTTCTCTCCTCTCTGAACCAGAAACATTCAAACCCTAGTCTTCGACATGAGCAAAACCTCTTCCTATCACAAACTGCAATTGAATTTATAGAGAAAGTTGTCATGATCTTAAGCACTATCAAAAATGAGACAGCAGATGGTTTACAGGTGAGGAAATAAATGTGAACTGTTTCTCACCAGCACATAGCAGCTGAATACCAAGTTTTGTTGAAAGCGCCAAAAGTTTTTTCTCGTTTTTATACCAATTGTCCAACTGAAAGTGTCATTTACATTAATGTTTTCCAGTTTTTTGAATTTCAAAGATGATTTCCTAAAAAATATCTAGGAACTAGATAGGTACCAACCTTTTATTTTGCCAAGTGAGGACTTGAAAGAAAAAGGTCTTATATCTGTTGTCCTTACATATCATTCAAAGAAGGATATTTTAACGCCTCAAAAATTTTCTTGGTAGAATAATTCATCCCCAGAAAAGAAAGGTGATATCTTTATACCAACATGCGCAACCACATCTTTACTTATTTACTTCTGACCAAGAAAAGCATTGTCCCAGACTGGCAGTGACCCCCAGGGAGGTTTCGGGGAGTCACTGCTTTTGAGCAGGGTTTGGCGTTAATGTTCAGGGGTTGCGCAGTACACTTGGGAACCTCTGTAAGAGCGTGAGCCTTGTCCATTCCGGGTGCCATCCCTAGCCGGCGCTTCCCCTACGTGCCCTCCAGGCACTGGCTTCTCTCTGGCCCTGCAATCGCCGATGTCCATTTTGGGTCCCCTCTTCCCCAGCACCCCGTCTGCTGGTAGCATATCTGCCTCTGGGTACACCTCCAGCGTTCCTGTTGGGCTTTAACCCCAGCTCTTGGCCAGTACCTGTTCCAGGTCCAGCCCGCCTCTCAGTTGGGCCCTTCGGTCCTCAGCAAGGCTGTGGAATGCATTACCTGCTCGGTCTCCACCCCGCTGGGGGACACCCACCTAAGCAGTCATTCCCGCCATGCCAAAACCCAAAACCCAAATAAAACACCCACAAGCAGAAAAACCCATCAACATATCCATGGCAATAGGAGACGGACAAGCGGAGGGGACTTCAGAGGCCCTGTACTTTCAAGGAAGGACATTCATCACGTCGCCACATCTGTTCTCTGCTAGGCAGGTGTCGACGTCGTGAAGCTTCCTGAGGACAAATCCATGAACTAGGGGACTTCTTGTACCCCACAATATGAGAGAGGAAAGGTGGCAGTACTAAAGGCATACCCGGACCACCAGGTTGTAACTCTTGAAGCCAGCCCAGGTGAAGTACTCTTTTATCCAGGATGGGTGAAGAAAGATCTCATCGCCTACAGAGGCACTCAGGGTGTCCAGGTAAGGCTTGAAGTCCCAGGAGTCCTTGTAGATCTTAGTCCCTTCTGGAGGCTCCGTGATACCCTTGCTTAGAGAGACAACGAGACGGCAGTGAGAGAGAGCCCAACAGATGGGGAAGGCTGGGAAGATTCCCTGGGGGCAGGGGTGTACCCCCTGACTCTCAGGAGGCTGAGGCAGGAGGATCGCTAGCCTCAGCAACTCAGCAAGGCCCTGTCTCAAAATAAGAAATAAAAAGGGCTGGGGATGTGACTCCGTGGTTAAGTGTCCCTGGGTTCAATCCCTGGTACCAAATAAAAAACGATTCCCAGGGGCCAGGCAAAGTGTCACAGGGGCCCCACTTAGCCTGAGACTGAATGAGTCCCATAAATTGTTCAGTGGGATGGGTTTCTAAGTTGAAAAAGAAAGTCCATGTCTGGGAAAAAAATTTTTCAAGACCACTGATTTGGACAATTTTGGTCCAAATAACCACAGTATGGAGACGGCAAAGGTTCTGTGTTGTGTTAACTTTGTGGTGTCTCATACTCCTGCCACCCGTCCCTTGTCACCCGCTGCTAGCCCAAGGGCCCTGCCTGCATCCTGGCTGGCTGGATTCCGTGCCCATCAGCACAAGAAAGAGAAAAAAGATGGAAGACAAACGGTGAACTTTATGTTCTTTGATCCAACTGGGCAGAAGCAGCTAGAGGGCCTCTCCCTACCCGCCCCGCAGGAGCAGTTAGTTCCTAGACACAAAGGGGGTGCACGGATGGAGCTGCGTTGGCCTGAGGGGGCAGAATGGGGCCAAGGCAGGAAATGCATCCTGCAGACTCCAGAGCCTGCGCTGGGCCTCCGGGCCATCTCCCCTCGCTTCTTCTCCAGCTATCCTCTCCGCCCTTCCCGTTAGGCATGATGGAGGGGGCAGCTCTGACTGCACATAGCAGGTGCTCAGGAAATGTCTGTGGGACATATGGATGACCTTCACCTGTCCTTGAGAGACATGTACAACTCTATGTCACTCATAGGGTGCTGGGACTAAGATGACCAAGCCGTAGCCCTCCCGGGGGTGGTTTTCTTTAGCCCAGTGAGCAGTGTGGAACACCAAGCTGGGATAGGCCTGACTCGGCCTGCCACGTGAGGAGGGATCATCATGTGGAATGTGGACCCCGAAGCCCTGGGCCTGGAACAGTGCTTGAGCTGGATGAGGCCCTATTAGAAAGGAACAGGCACGTGGGACTGCTAACGGATCTGGCAGGCCGTGGCAGATGTCCTCTTCTGAAAACTGCACTTGTAGCCAGGCACGGTGACGCACGCCTGTACTCCAGGAACTCAGGAGGGTGAGGCTGGAGGATCGCAAGCTCAAGGCCAGCCTCAGCAACTCAGTGAGGCCCTCATCAACTCAGCAAGACTGTGTCTCAAAATAAAAAATAAAAAGGGATGTGGATGTGGGCCAGTGGTTAGACGCCCTGGGTTCAATTCCTGGCACGAAAACAGAAACCAAAAACTAACCCTGCACTTTGAGTCCACTATGCGTCCCAAGCTAGCTGCTGTTGCAGACATGACTGAGGCACAGCCTGGGGATACTGTGGGGCGCCAGTAGGAGGTGTGCCTGTAAGTCTCCTGGTCACCAGATGCACCCTGGATGAGGCCTACACGTCATCACTGCCCCTGATAACAGTTGCCTTTGATATGATATCTCAAATGATTTAAGGTCACAAAACCAACAAGTTTTATAGCCTCCGCCTGTTCTTAGAGTTTCCTTGAGCAGCGAAGGTAAGGATCAGGAGGATTGGATTGGAACCCTTTGCTCTTTGAAAGTTACTTCCGAATGTCTTCGTTCAAGTCAATAACTATCATGGTGAGAGCTGAGGGGACAGAGTGGCTTTGAGAACTCTCTCCTCAGCCACCCCTCATCCCAATTGTTTCTCTAACTTTTATTTCATATGGAAATCTGACCATCGATAGCTGTCCACAAGTTGCACTGGTGTCTGCAATAAATTACCTCCTGAATCTTTAGAAGCTTCTTGCTTCTAAATAGACCTCAAAGTTCCTTCTCCAGCCCTCACTGCGTCCCCACATAGTCTCACTAATGTCTACCTAGGTACAGTCACAGCCTCTGAGTTGGCCTCCCTGACTCCGGCCGTGTTACCTTGTTCTTCTTCCCCAGTACATTCTCCTTCACAAAGCTGAATGCTTTCTCTAAAACACACTTGGTAGTGTTCTTTCTTTGCTTAATAACTTTGTGAAGCTGCGTGGCACCTGCAAGACAAGTTCCTTGCACTGGCTTGCAAGGCATTTCCAGACTGGCCTCTCTGCAGATTCCTGTCTTGCTCCTTCCCGCTGTCTTCTCTCATCAGCCCTGAACTCGGGCACAGGAGTCTCTTTGAGAGCCAGGACTTTTTCACGGCTGTACTCCCTGCACCTGTGTGGGATCTGGTGTACAAGAGCTGAATAAATCATGTCTAGATCAATAGCATCCGTTCATTCTCTCTCTGAAATTCCTATGCTCAAGAGCGCTTGGTGCTATTTATTCCTCCCTGCTGCATGCTCCTGCCTCTGACTGGAGCCTCCCCTCTCTGTCCCTCTATCCCCCTCATCGATCTGCTTCTCTCCTCTCTAAGACAAAGCCTAATGCCCCATGTTCCAGACCAAACCTCCCCGACCACATTTCCTGGGCTCTCCTGCCCCTCCAAGTGTGGGGGCAGTTAGGCTCTTAGTCTGTGCCCCTAATGCTGAGCCAACACCATGGCCCTTGCTCTCCAGAATGCTTTGGTGTGGCACCAGGCTACAGGTTCAGATTCCTGGGCTCTTCTCAGATCCACTGGCTCGGAACCTCCCTGGGGAGCCCAGGTATCTGCATTGCTGTTGGGTCCCTCTGTTCTCCGGTGTCCATTCCGATTTGAGAATGGGCCTGCAGGATGCACCTGGAGCACCCGAGAGACATGAGGGACAAAGGCCAAGACTGGAGCCCCTGGGTGCCTGCTAATGCCTTCAGTGATGGAGAGCCTTGCACTCACCCTGAAGAGCAAAAGCCACTTTTATCCTGGAGGCTTTGGGGAGATCTCAAAGAATTTTGAGCAGGGAAGGAACAGAAATAGTTTCACAATGGGGAAAGGTTCGTTTGTCAGCAATGAGGAGTGGAGCTTTCAAATATTTTGCCTGTAGTCCTGGCAAGACCTATGTTTACATCCGAACCCTGGGCATCCACAAGCCAAGGCTGTCTGTGAAAAAAAGTCTCATGGAGTAAGCCCTAGCTATCCGAAAGGCAATCAGGTATTTTCTACTCTGCTCTGTCCTATTCTACTCCTCCACCCCATTCCATTCTTTAGTGAAGACGCAGGTTGTGGGCGGTGATGGTGACTTTACCACCCACTAGTGGTCTGTGGTCTGCAGACTGAAAATGGAGACTGGATGTGGGGAGGTGCGGGGAGGCACACACAGGTCAGGGGACACTGTGGGTATCCAGGTGTGGCACTCAGAGTGGTAGAACTGAGACCTGGGCAGGAGAGGCTGGAGGACGACCTCACCAGCTCTGACAACCAGTTCGGCAAAGGAAGCCAGCTAATGGGCAAGATGGGCTGCCTGACCGACCCCCACCCCATGTGGTGCACCTATGAAGCAGGGAAGGAACCTGGGCTGCCATCTGGCTCAAGATGAGGATTTGGAAAAACAGGTTTGTGGCACTGAGACGAACTTTCTGGACTCACACTGCCGGTGAAGGGCGGCTGTTCGGAGGTCCTGCCCGCGGAAGGGGCGCTGGCGGGACCTGCACCGTGTGCGGCTCGCTTGCTTGCGGCTTTGTGCTCATCTAAAACAGCTCTTCTGAGCTGCACTGATGTCTGTAACAGTAAGTAACTTACTCTTCACCCTTTCGGAAGGTTCTGAGTTGAGGAGAGCGCGTGAGTAGTTATCACACAGGATGAAAACCTTGGGAGAGACTGTCTTCTCTTCCCTGAGACTTGAGAGATACTTACTAACAGCTCATTCTACTTAGAGTCCTAGTTTTAAAAACAGTATGTAGATCTTACTGCTTAAGAAGCTTAGTATGCTACTCAACACACTACGAAGTAGGAACCTATCAATAGACCACAGGTGAGCCCTTTATTTTCTCCAAATACTGAAGAAATTTTAGAAAGCATTTTTTTAAAGAGAGGGAGGAGGGAGAAAATGAGAAAGAGAGGATCAATTTTATTTTTTTTTCATCTGGCCTTTTTTTCTCTGACACTTAGTTGTGTATGTGGTGCTACGGTTTGAAAACAGTTCTCATGTATGTCATCAAGTGTTGCACACACTAAGTCACTGCTCCTGTCCCTTAGAAAGCATTTTTATCCTGCAGAAGCATTTGAGACAAACCTGTCCGTTGGGTCCTTCAGCATCCTGCCCAGGTCAAGGGTGGCTCCAGGCCGTGGGGTCCATGTTACCACATCAGAGTTTTTCCTGATAAGATTGTTGAGTTGGGTTGGATCATTTTTGATGTTTGTTTCCTTAATGTATCTGAGAAACAAGAGCATTCCCACATTAGAAGGCTTCTTCTCCAGCATGGTCTAGCTACTGCTATGACAGTTGGCGTCTTCTCTACAGTCCCACTTCCTCACGTCCCCCACCCCGTGAGTCTATGGAGAGATAGGAACTGCACTGATAGCATTGCAGTAAGTGCTTAATATGAACCAAAGCTTACCCTATGCCACTACTACTGTGCTCATTTTTTGGAGAAGGAACTTGGGCCTCAAGAGACTTGCCAAGGAGCCCCCAGCAGTGGGCACCCAGCCCAGCTCCCAGCAGCTGGGTGCTCCATGCAGAGTCACAGGGAGAGCCTCCCAGCTCCCTAGCTGGAGGCAAGTATGAAAAGTCCCCTGTTCAAAGCCATTAACCCCCCCCCCTCTGTCCCAAGACCCTACGCAGCATCCTCAGTCACAACCCATCCTGAAACCCAGCCGCTCCTGATCACAGCCAGTGGCTCCCAGATCGGACACCAAGTCACAGTCTTTCCCAAAGCTGTAGCTTTTCCAACTCCACGTCACACTGGGAGGCACCTCTGGCAGGGCAGGGAGAGGGAGAACGGAGGCGAAGGAGTGGGCTGGACGCGCACCTCTGTTAAAGGGCAGTGTAACCTGGTTACCTGCGCTTGGAACTGTCAGTCAGACATGACAAAGCGCACACGAGCATCTGACTTCTGTAGCACTCAGTGTCTTGCGTGGCTCACAGTCCTGGAGTCCATCTGCAGACCCAAGCATGCCTGTGGCTGTTCCCTTCTGGTCCCCGTCAATGTCCTCCCACTACTAAAGCAGTGTCAGGCCTCTCTCACCTCCCTACCTCTGATTCCCACCCTCGAGCCTCTTCCTCAAACATTACTTGTGGTGTTTGCAGAATTCCACAACTTCTTGTCACTTCTGTCCTTTTGTCTAGAATCGCGACAAGGTCAACTTCCAGGTGCCCGCTCTGAAGGGCACTGTGGGAGGAGGGCGATGTTTGCCCTCACCTTCCAAAGCAGCGTCCGGGTCAGATGTCAACCCCCCTCCCTTTCTCCTCCAAGTCCCTGAAGTCCCCACTTCACTTTTCTTACATCTGAGCTTTCATCCCGGTTCCCACTGCCGTCCACCACTGGCCCTGTGGTTTTCACAGCAGGCTCCAGGAGCAGCACTCTTGTCCTCTCCCACCACACCCACGTTCACCTGACAGCTGATTACATCCCTGCAACTCCTTAGATGCCCCTCCGGGACGCATCCCCGTGTGGCTGGCTGCCTTGCCCCTCCCCTCCCCCTCGCAGACCCTCAGTCTCCATGCTGAGCTGAGCCTCCTCTTGGCACCTTTCCACCCTGCTGGTCAGTGCCAACCCTGGGGTCATTTCCTCATTGCAACCTGCATCCCACTGGCTGCCAGAACACTGTATCTAATGCTTCTCTCTTCAGCAAACCACAGCAGGGACAGCCTCTCGTCCCCAGTTCCCAGTGCCCAGCCCAGGCCTGCTCACCAAACGGTAAGTGACTGACACAAGAGTGAGGGACAGCACAGATCTAGAGAAATGACCTGTTAACCTTCGTCCGGTCCTCCTGCAGAACATGTGGAAGGTCTAGGCCAGCTGAAGGCTCCTGCAGGGTGACCTCACAGGTGGCTGCCCATGAGAGGACACAATGGCTTCACTGTGGCAAGTCACACTGTAAGGATGAGACAGATGAAGTCCAAAGTGGTCAGGACTTGGTCCCAGTGAGCGGCAGTAGAACCGGACTGGAAGCCCCTGCTGGCAGGTGTCTCAGGTGACCAAGAGTCACCGGCTGCTTCCCGGAAGACTGTCGGGAACTCAGCTTGAGAACAGGTCTCTTGCCACCCAGTCAAGAGAGGGGAGGGGCACACGCTCACTTCCTGCACACGGAGGTCTCTACCCGCGCACACAGACCCCACCATAAAATGGGTTTTGCGGAGCAGGTGGATTCTACCCATAAAGACATTATAGCCAGGGGCTGGGTCACTGCACGCACGCAGGATCAGATAACTTCTAATCGATGGAGTCATAAATGCGAAGTAAAATACCTACAAAGCTACTTCAAATAATAAAACTACACATGGGTAGATACCTTCTGTTGTTTTTAGAGGAGATTGTGAATTCTATAAAATGTGCCTATGACACAATTTGACTGCCACACAAATATGATTTAAGTTGATTAGCTGCACCTACTGTGACTTAAAGTATTTCAAGAACCGCTGGCCTCTTTTATTGTTTGATTTTCCACAGTGACTTAGAAGCAGTTATTGGAATTAGGGTACCCGTCCTACAGCCTTGGCACATGTAGGTCATGAACCACCACATCAGCACACAGAACAGTCCTCCTTGTGCTGCCCCTGTAGCCGGATGCTGGTGACGCAGCAGCCCGACTCCTGGTGACCCAGCCCGTCTGCTGGTGGCACAGCCTGTTCTCCTTCCCAGGGCTCCTCTTGCAGGATGATGCATAGGCACTCACGCAGTGTGCAACCTTTTGAGACCAATGTCCTCCATCCGGGGTGCCTGGAGATTCACCATGCAGCTATACGCAGCTGTCTCTCTTACTGTCGACCAAGGCCCCTGCATGAACTGCCTTGGCTTGCTTACCCATGGCCCCGTTGAAGGGCATTTGGGTGAAAGTGCTGATCATGGATAAGGTTGCTATCCATACATGGGTATAGTTTCTGGGTGAATAAAAGGTTAAATACATGTAAGTAAATACCCAGGGGTGGAATTGCTAGATCATGTGGCACGGTTGACTTTAAAGAAGCTGCCAGACTACTCTCCAGTTAGTTTGCCTGGTTAACAATGGTGTGTTGGAGTCTCGGCCCCTCTGCACTTCGCCATAACTTGGAATTGTTGATTTTCCAAATGCTGCTAATTCTAACAGCCATGCCACCGTGGTGTGGACTTCCTTCCCTAACGGCTGAGCCTGTGGAGCATCTTTTCCTGTCTTATTTGCCATCCATCTCTCTTCTTTGGTAAAGTGTCTGTTAAAGCATTTTGTCCATTTTTTATTCTCTTACTGCTGATTTTTAAAATTTTTATTTGAAATTGTGATCTTACTGTTGAATTTTAAGAGTGCTTCGTATATTGTGAACACTATATTTGTAATATATTCTCAGAGTCTACAGTCAGCCTTTCTGTTTTCTTGAGTTTCCTTTACAGAGCAAAAATTTTTGATTTCAGTTTACTCATTTTTTCTTTTTCGATCATGTTTTGATGACATGTCTTGGAAGCACCTTCCTAACTCCTATACTTTCTTCTAAAAGTCTTATGGTTTTATAAAATTACTATTTTATAAAATCTGTCTCTACTTACTTTTAGTATATGGTATGAGGTTTATGGCTTTCTTTTTCTTTTTGGTAGCAGGGCGTGAACCCAGGGATGCTTAACCACAGAGCCACATCCCCAGCCCTTTTTATATTTTATTTTGAGACAGGGTCTTGCTAAATTGCTTAGGCCCTTGCTAGGTGGCTGAGGCTGGCTTTGAACTTGCAATCTTCCTGCCTCAGCCTCCTGAGTTCCTGGGATTACAGGCGTGCACCACCATGCCCAGCTTAGTGCAAGGTGGACTTTGAGGTTTATTTTTTCTTTTCTTCTTCTTCTTTTCCCTGCATATTGATGTGCAATTGCTCCAATCACGTTTGTTGAAGACAGTCATTCTCCACGGAATTGCCTTTTTGCATTTGCATTTCCACAAAGTGCATCTTGTCAAAATCAGTCAGCTGGACTTTGCGGTCTCTTTCTGGATTTGCTGTTCTGTCCCATTGCTGAATGGCCAGCCCTTTCCCAACACCATGTGAGAGTTCTGTAGCTCTATAGTTTATCTTAGAATCAGATGGTATGCATCCTCCAGTTTTGTTTTGTGTTGGAATTGTTTTGACTAGTCCAATTTCTTTGCCTTTCCCTTTAATTTTGGGAGATTGACCCTATCTACAAAATGTAGATACAAAATAGTTTTGGTCCTGCAAACCAAAACTACATTGAGATTTCATCTCACTCCAGTCAGAATGGCAATTATCAAGAACACAAATAATAAATGCTGGCAAGAACATGGGGGGAAAGGCACACTCACGTATGGTTGATGGACTGCAAATTAGTCCAACCACTCCGGAAAGCAACTAGGAGTTCCTCAAGAAACTAGGAGTCACCACATTATCCAGCTTTCCCACTCCTGGGTGTATCTCCCAAAGATGTAAAATCAGCATGCTATCATGATATAGCCACATCAATGTTTACAGCAGCACAATTTACAAGAGCAACGTTATAGAACCGTCCCATCCTTCAAAGGAAGAAAGGATAAAGAAAATGTAGCATACACACAATGGAGATCACTCAGCCATAAAGAAGAATGAAATCATGGCATTTGCTAGTAAATGGGTGGAGCTGGTGAACATCACTCTAAGTGAAATAAGTCAGACCCAGAGAGTCAAAGGTTGAATGTCTTCTCTCAGATGTGGAAACTAGACCAAAACACAGGAAAAAAAGGAAAAAGAATGGGAAATCCCATGAAAATAGAAGATAGATCAGTGAAGCAGAGGAAGCGAATTAAGAGGGATGGTAGGGGAAAAGGGAGAAATGGTAGAATTTGCTTGACCAAATCCATGCGGAGTGCACACATGAACGCACCACAGTGAATTCCACCCCTCTGCATATCTATAATGCACTAAGTGAAAAAAACTATGAACAGATAGAAGACAGACCAGTGGAAGAGAGGAAAGGGAACAAGGGAGGGGAAGGGGAGTACTGGGGACTGAATTGGAGCAGATTATAGTTCTTGCTTGTATAGTTATGTCAAAAACGAACCCCAATATTACATAGAACTATAATGTACAGTTGTTTTAAATTGGTGTTATTTCCTCCTCAAGATGGGTTAGAATTCACCAATAAATAATGTTGCTGTGGAGTTTCCGTTTTTAGATGTTTTAAAGGATTACTTTATCTAGTAGCTACACGACTGCTTCTTCTTGGGTGAGAGTTGGAGGTTTGTGGCTGTTTTATCCCAAATCTTGAATTTAAGCACATTTATCAGTCTGCTCACGTCTCTGGGGTCTGCGGACATCTCAGCTCTCTCAGTTTTGTCTGCTTGTTTTCTTGGTTTGTTGAACTAGAAGCTAATCATTTCATTAATCTCTCCAAAGAGTCAGATTTAAGTTTCATTGTTTTTCTATTTTTTATTTCCTTGACATCTGCTCTTATATTTATTATTTCCTTCTTCTTTGTTTTGAGTTTATCTTGATCTTCTTTTAAAAGGTAGAAATTTAGATTGTCAACTTGATACCTTTCTTTTATAATGGAAACATTTAATGCCATAAATTTCTCTGTGTCATTCATACACACACACACACACACACACACACACACACACACACATATATATATATATTTTTTCTTTTTGAGACAGAGTTTCACTACGTGGCCTGGGCTGGCCTTGAACCTCCTACCTCTGACTCTGGAGTAGGTGGAACCGCAGATGCATGCTATAGCAACTGGTCTGTGTCCCACATATTTTGACGGTATCTAACTTCCTTTGAGATGTCCTCCGTGGTCTGCGGATCACGTGGAAGAGATCCTGAAGCTCTTCTTTTCTGAGGCTGCAGAATCTTGTGTTAGCACTCCAGCCTCCTTGGCATGGGTGTGTGCACGGTATGACGCACACACTGTATTTCATTTAAAGTGGGTTTCCTGTAGATTGCATTGAGTTGGGTCTTGTTTTAACCATGACTATGATTTCTGTCTCCCCTCCTTTTTTTGGATCATTTTTTAAAGAAGCAACCACTTCATCATATCTCAGAACTTCATGGGTCATCAGATGGATTTTGTTCTGCGTGGTGCTGAGCGGGGTTGCTCAGTGTCACTCTGTGGCAGGGCTCCTCTAAAAGACTCCTGGTGGCTTTGCTCATGTCTGGAGATCATTTCCATTTAGCATAATCATTGCTCTTTGTGGCTTTATGTCTACCATTTTATTATTTGCTTCCTATTTTCTATGTTTTGCATTCTTCTGTTTCCTCTTTCCTTCTTTTGGGTTATTTCTGTATTTTTAGTATTCTATTTGGTCTGCCTATTACATTTTTTACTATATCTTGTTTACTATATCTTGCTTTTATGGTTGCTCCTCTAGGGATTACAATTTTCCGTACTTAACTCTTCACAGTCGGCATGGAATCAATGTTCTACCAGTTTGCATGGGATGTAGAAACGTCTCTAGTCCTTGGTGCAATGCTACATACCCATCACATCTACTGTATTAGTTTGCAAGAAATGCTATAACAGAGTACCACAGACAATGATTCAAGTCAACAGAAACGTACCATTTCACAGTCATGGAGGCGGGACGAGAAACAGTGCTGGCAGGCCTGTTGGGCTGCAAGTGCCACGCAAGAGGATCTAGGTCTCTAGGTCCAAATCCCACATGATGTGGGCACCAGCTAACTGTATTAGGCCCACCCTACCAATTTCATTTTAACTTGGTTACCTCTGTAAAGACCCTGTCTCCAAATGAAGTCTTGTCTGAGGTAATAAGCGTTAGTTCTCCAACATAGGAATTTTGAGGGGACCCAATTCAACCCAGGACACTGGCAACTCCATCAGACAGTTATAATCTATGCTTTCAAATGTCATGCTATTTTTAAGATCTTAAAAGAAGAAAATGATCTAGCAACTTGCCCAGATAGTTACCATTTCTCCTGTTCCTTCCTCATTTCTGAAGTTCTGGGCTTCACTTTGATATCCAGAGATATCACGTCACTTCTTTTTCATCCAGAGAACTGCATAGAAGAGTTCTTTTAAAGCAGGTTTACTGGAAATGAATTGCCAAATTTTCTGTCCTTTGAGGGTATCTTTCTTTTACTCCCACTGCTGAAGTGTACCTTCACTCTGAGTTGACAGGGGTTTTGTCTGTTTTGCTTTTGGAACACACTTTAAGAATGCTCTTCTGCTCCTCTCTGGTCTCTGTGGTGTCTGGCGAGGCATTCTATTATTTGGATTGTTTCCTATGTGCAATGCGATTAGAAGTCGTCTTCTTTATCTTTAGTTTCCAGTCATTTTATTTTGAGGGACTGAGGCATTGATTTCTTTGAGTTTATCTTGCTTGGGGTTTGCAATGTTTCTGGAATCAAAGCTTAAGTCATTTATCAAATCTGATGAGGTTTCAGCCATTATTTCTTCACCGCAAACCAACCACAATTTCTCCTTCTCTTCTTGGACTCCAGGGACAAGAATATTCAACCTTTTGGTATTGCCCCACAGGCCTCTGAGGTCTATTCTTGTTCATTTCAATGTCCCCTTGTGTGTTCATAGATTGGGTAACTTGAATCGATCAAATCCACTTGCTCTTTCCTTTGTCACCTCCATTATGCTTTTGGATGCATTCAGGTACTTTGTAGTTGTCCCCCACCCCATAAAGGGGGTCTTGAGTACAGGGGCACTGATCCACTGATCCACATGCCCAATCCTTTTTTTGAGGCAGGATCTAAGTTGCCCATACTGGCCTCAACCCCCTCAGCCCCCAACAGCTGGGCTTATCGGCATGTGTGCCTGTTCACCGATTTCTGTATTTTCTAGTTCTGACGTTCCCATTTGGTTCTTCTTTCTGTTCTTGATCTACTGCAGCTCTCTCTTTGCATGCGTTTCTGGAGGCTTGGCCATTGCTTCCTGAATCATGGTTATAATAGCTCCTTAATTTTTTCCTTCTGATCCAACATCTGTGTCACGTTAGGTTTGACATTTGTTGTCTTCTCGTATGAGACATTGAGCTTTTTCTGATTTTTCTTATGTTGGGTAGTTTCAGCTTGTATCCTGGACACTTTCAATATCATATTATTGACACGTTTTTGGTGTCCTAAGTTACCCTATAGTAGGTGGTAAGTTTTAACAGCTGTAGAAACCAACACGATACAGAACCAAGTCACACAGAAGCCTTTCCTTCACCATATCTGCAAATCAAGTGTTGAGATTCCAACGAGAAAACATGGAAACCCTGAACTGAATCAACAGTATAGGTCTTCCCTCACCTAACCAACAAGCATCAGCAAAATGCACTAGATCGGCAATTCCAACCTTTCCATAGATGAGTGATGTTCATATTGTCCCAAGAGACATCCCATCAGAGTTCCAGAAGACACAACTCTATTCTGAGATGCAGTGGGCACAGGGAAGAGTCCGGAGCGAGGCAGACCAGGGTGTGTGTCTCAGCGCCCCGGAACAGGGAGACTGGGGCCAGTCCCTTGCCTCTGGTCCAGATTGCCCATCTGCAGAACAGTTATGATACCACCTTCTGCACAGCGCCATCGGGAGGCTGGTTTAGATGGTGTGGTTAAAAGCCGCCTGCTCACTTCCTGTCATGCACTTAATGAATAGCTTCCTCTTTCTTGAGGTGTCTCAGAGAAGACCTATCTGAACTTACTCTGGTGGCTTCTAATCCATGCCCTGTTCCCTGTCAGCTGATTACCAAGTGCAGGGCTCCTAGGATTCTCCTTCCCTCCCACTTCACATCACATTCCCAGCAGTCACTCATTCCAGCGTGCATGAACTTGTGTGTAAAAATGGTATAAAATGGCCAACCGTACTTGTCCGATGGGTGAGATTCCACAAAGTACCCAGCAAAAGGACAATAAATTCGGGGTTGCAGGTCCTTCACCAGCTGAGCCTTGTAGTTCAGCAGCTTCTTCCTCTCTGTCTTGATGAACTGGGCTTTCCATTCCTCTGCAACGACAGTATTTAGGTTAGAGTGTTTTCTGTTCAGAAATCTCAGAAAAACAAGGGCTCTAGTTGGCTGGAGCTTGTTCAGAAGAAAGATGAACATCTAAAGCAGAAATACAGCAAAGCTCTGTGTCGTGAGGGGAGGTTATGCCCCAGTTTTATTCTGTAAATGTCAATAGGTTACTGAGGAAGTGTCATCAAATCACCCAAAGGCACTGAGCTCTCTCCTTGCTAGGGGTGATTTCTGGACCCTAGCTGAACACACGGGTCAGCATGAATTCTCATATCTTGTGTGTAAGCACATTTTGAAGGCACTGTGATTCTTTTAATTGTTAACTTTTTACCAAGACATGAATGATTATCACTTTAGTGTATTATAAAAGTGAAGCCTATTCATCATGACCTTACAATGCACAGTAGTTAAGAGCATAAATGTGGAGTCAGACTTAGGGTCAAGGTCCTGCCCCACCACTTACCGGTGTGCAGGATGGGTTAAACTACCTAACTTCTCAACGTCTGCTTCCTCCTCTGCCAGGGGAATCCTGATGTCTGTTTCACAAGGTTTTCATTTGCCAATTCATTCTCTCAACCAGTATTTCTTGTGCACCTACTATGGATCAGAAGTGTCTGTAGGCATTGGGGGTAGAGCAGAGGACAAGAGCAGGTAGGTGCCTGCTCTCAGGGAGCATTACCTCTAGTGCGAGAAGCAAAGAGCAAGGTGCTGTAAAGAAATAAAACTGGACAATAGGATGGAGGACATCTGGGGTGAGTTAGGTGGGAAGGAGGGTCATCTTGTGAGAAATAAGAAGTCTGATGGTCCATTTTCAGAATGTAGTCTTAAGGTTCACATATAAAAGGAAGCTGTCTTTGGTTGAAAACCATGTGGTCAGATATAATCCATTTTAAGCCCCTTATCAGATATCCCATTGTGCCCATAGCTCCTTTTAAGCCTATCCAAATTTTGTATTAGCTAGTTGTGCAGACTGTACCCCTGAGCTCCTCCAATCAGAGTGAAGGGCAGGATTGTGGCAGGTTAGAGATATAAGCAGGTGGACTGCCCGCCCAAGTGTGCTTGCTCATTGGATCCCCTCTGTAAGTGCACCTTCTGCAGAAGGGAAGTCTGTCTTGCTCACCCACTTCTAGGCACGTGTGTTTTTCTTACTGTACCTCAGAATTTTTAAGAATTTTATTTCTAACAATTTGGTGCCCAATGTGGGGCTCCATACATCATCTGGGGGCTCCCAGGATCACACCCTCCTCTTAGAGGAGATGTATCCCACTGCTTTTTTGTGGTGGCCTTGGAGTGAAGGAGGAAACTGAGCTCTCAGACCAACAAAGGACTCCAGACCTGTGGTGGATCGGAAGTGGATCAGCAATGCAGGGAGAGGGCCCACGCAAGTACCAAGTCAACCAGGAAACTTCATGTGTGGACCAATGGTAGGAAAATCTCAGGGTTTGAGAGATTAGTACTTCTCTGGTAGTGGGGACATCTTGGAGGTTGTATGAGTGTGTCTGGGACATGAAGTGAGTTTGCAGACTCCTGATCCACAATGCTGGTTGCCTGGGAGGGGAGAGAGCTGGAAACTGAGGGAGCTGCTGGGGGAGGGAGGTAACTTTGATCATTTTTTTCAGTCTTGGTTTTTTTCTTGCTTAGAAGTTCTTTCTGGCCTCTGCCCTTCCTGCTGTCTTTACCCAGAGGTCAGTTATTCAAAGCTCTAAAATCTTTCTTTCAGGGCTGGAGCTGTGGCTCAGTGGTTTCAGTGCTTGCCTGGCAAGCACGAGGACCTGGGTTCAAATCCCAGCACTACTTACACAACTAAGTGTTGGAGCAACTAAGGCCATGTGAAAAACTAAATAAAGTTGTTTCTCTCTCTCAGTGTCCCTCTCTCTTTAAAAAAAAAAAAACAATCTTTCTTTCCTGTTGGTTTTTAACATACGTATGCTCACCTATATTGTATGCTTTTGTACACGTGTTATGCTTGTTTTATGTTATGTCAATATGATACCAAATCAGCTTAATTAAGGAAAAAAAAGGGAAATGGATCCAAATGACTTTTGGTTCATGTGACTTGACTCAAACAGAGGTTCAATTTAAATTGGATAAGCAGATAAGAGTAAAGATGTGTTTAAGGCTAATAGCCCACATGTTTTTCTAGGTGGTCAATTAATAAATGTTGGCTTCTATAAATGTTTCCAGATAAAAAAGCATTTTGTGTGGTAAAGTAAGCAAGTTATAGAGTGTCTAAGTAAATTGCAAGAGATTTGTGGAGGGAAAATCTAAAAAGTCTCTGTGTGTGATTAAGTTAAATATACTGGGCACAATCAGTTAACTTGTTTAAGGTTCCCCCAAGATCAAAAATTAAGGTGCTGCTATGATAAGGGTTTCTCTTTTAAATTTTTTAAAGAGAGAGAGGGACAATGAGAAACAGAGAATCAATTTTAGGTAGTTTTTCATGTGGCTTTCGTTGCTCCAACACTGCAACTGCTAAGCCACCACTCCAACCTCAACAAGGGTATCTTAAGACATTGATCTGTTCTTATCTATCAAGATAATTCCTGATGATAGGTTTATTTATTTGGAAGTTTATATAGGACTACAGGTGGAATAAGAAGCAAGTGCTCTCTTTTATGCATTTGATATGGGAGGGCCACATTGCCATTTTAAGGCCTTATTTATATCTGTTTGCTTTAACCGCATAAACATTTCATTGTTATATACATAAGACATATTTATAACCAGATAATAGGTCTATTTCTGATCATCAGCTTTGTTTCCTATCTAAAGAAATTTAAAGTTATCCTTTGATTCTTGTCAGTATTGCAGACCTATGATTGTAAATACCTCACATTATGGATTCTAAATTTTCTTCAGAGGTTAAACTTAATTAATACAAGGACATTGATATAATTGCGATTGCATTATAGGCTTCTTTGTATATTAGGTGTGTTCATGCCCTCCAAGTATAAAAATCTTTTGAGGTATAAAACCCAGGAGAGCACTTTACCAAGTTGGTGGTTCCAAACTAAAGTTGTCTGCAACAATAATTTCTTTTCAGACTTGTTTAGAAACAACAAATTTGGTTAGGGATCTATTTATGTCATTTAATGTTTTATGATTAGACATCCCATTATAACCTTTAAGGAGAGTCTGATTTGCTTGAAGGTTGAAAATGTGGAAACTTGTGTCGGTTCAAATATTGTATTATTTATCAGGAGCCCCCACCTTACCTGAGATAAGTTTCAGTCTCTCACTCTACTCCATATTAGGCTGATTTCAAGCTAGGCTAAACTTGAGCTCATTTAAAGTTTCATTCAAAGGATTGATTTTTGTTAAAAAGATTTCCGTGATCTCAAAATAATCAAGAAATATAATACAAAATTAAATACCAAAGATATGTAAGATTGTAAGTAAGTTTTAAGAGAAAGTAACATTTATAAAGGGTCTCATGTGACTGAGCTGATAAATGTACAGATCTTTATGGAGGCAAAATAGGCATAAAAGTCATATTAATATTATTATAGAAATTATGTTTCTTGGTTCAAAGCTATTTGATCTTATTAATCTCATTTTGTATTTTCCTTTTAAAACTTTATAACTGATGCCTGTTAATGTTTTATAAGAAGTATTACTTCTAGTAGACAAACTGAGTTAAACCATCATCTATAGGACGGATGAAATATAATGTTATTTTCTAGTACTCTTAACTGACCTTAATTAATAAAAGGGGTAACTATAAAACTGTACATGTTAAAGTTAAAACCCAGTGTTCCTACTTAAAGAAATTCCTATCTAAAATTAGTGAAACTGGCCTGCTGGATGTTTAAAACCAAAACCTAGAGATTAAAGTTAGGGATATAAAAGTATCAATATTTTGGCAATTGCCCTTTAAGGCAGCCAGGACCCAGAGAATGGAGGGACACCTCTATAGGCCCTGCACCTCTGTGTCATCCAAGCTCCTGATCAGAGGGCTCATGAGGGTCCTAAAGAACAGAAAAGCCAGCCAGTGCATGCTGCAAATGGGAGGGTCATTGTAAAGGAAGATGTCCCTAATGCTTCCCAGAGAAGCCACATGTGGTCAGCAAGACCTTAACCCATCCTGGCAGATGGCACTGGAAAAGGAAATTAGGGGAACTAAAGGGCTTCTCAGGAGTGACCCTCTGAGGAATCTCAGCTGATTCTAATAGTAGATTGGAATCAGGTCAATTTTGACAGACTTGGTCTTAAACACCTGGCAGAAGAGTTATTACCAAAGTACAGCCATTGTAGACATTTAAAAGATAATGGTTCTTTTGGTGTAATTTAACATATACACTTGTGTCAGCCCCACCAAAAGTAAAGACTGAAGCTATAAAGAAAAGTTTCTTAGATAGGAATGCCTCATACACAAAGGTGTTCTGGATCAATTCAAGACCTATCAGTGCCCTTTTTATTTTAGCAAGATGAAAATGAACTTCTACTGAGTCTCTCCCTTCTAGAATTTGTAATTCACTACTTCCAGCCTGGAGACTTGATTTTAAACAAGATTTGGAAATCAGCCAAGATTCAGCTGAGCTGGAAAGGACCTTACCAAGTGCTCCTGATCACTGGGATGGCTATTTGAAATGCTAAAGAGGGGAGAATTCATTACCATGGCTGATTTTCACCTCAAAAAGTTAATATGTCTAGGAGAGATGGCAATATCAGAGGGTATAATGAAAATGGTACCAAAGGCATAAAAAGAAAAAGGGGGATTTGTAGAAGAAGCCTGATGCTCCATTTTCAGAACATATTCTTAAGGTTCACGTATAAAAGGAAGCCATCTGACGTCGGGAACCACGTGGTCAGAGATACTCCGTTTTTAAACTCCTTATCAGATATCCCATTACACTCATAGTTCTTTTCTGTACCCACCCCAGTTGTATATTAGCCAATTGCGCAGATTGTACCCAATTCACCCCTCCAATCAGTGAAGGCAGGATTGCGGCAGGTTGGACATAGAAGCAGGTGGACTGCCCGCCAGGTGTGCTTGCTCATCGGATCCCCTCTGTGAGCGCACCTTCTGCACAAGTAAAGTCTGCCTTGCTCACCTACTTCTGGGCACGTGTGCACGTGTGTTTTTCTTATGACATCTCAGGATTTTTAATAATTTCATTTCTGACGATCTTTATGCAGGGTGGACAGGGAACAGGTGGCAGTTGAGACTGGGCAAAGGGCTCCAGCCATGCGGAGTTTGTGGGCAGGAGGACCCCAGGCAATGGCAAGAGCACAGGCAAAGCCCCGGGCAGGAAAGCTCTTGGGAGGCTGGGTGTGAGGAACAGAAGGCAGGCCAGGGTGGCTGGCAGGGAGCAAGCATCCGGGAACAGGCAGTGGAGTTCGCTGGGGAATCAGGCAAGGCCTGGAGCATGCAGGACAAAGGGTCAGGAGCTGTTACTGTTGTCATTGCTGTGAACATCTGACAGAGATAAGGATGTAAGGGAAACAAAGCTCCCCTTAACCCAGATACAACACTGTTAGCATTTTGGTCTAGTACAGGCCCTTTTAGATGCTGGTGCACATACACACACACACACACACACACTCACACTCACACGCCACGGGACTGTGTGGCCACCCCGAACAGCCACCCTTGGCCTTCCCAGGCACACTGTGAGCCCCGAGGGTCGGAGCCTCCCCTGTCTTCCTGCACTATGCACTCTGGGACGGAATGACATTGGCTTACGGAAGGAAGCAGGGATGAGACAGAGGCTGCTTCATTCTGCAAGGGGGGCATCTTCTGCCACTTTGTTAGACAGGGACCAATTGCTAGATGGTGATTCATTAATTGGAAGTGTGAGCCCTAGAGGCTGGTGTTGATGAGAGCATACGCCATTCACACACTGCTCACGCCAAGCCACGCAGTGTTCTCACCGGGCCTGGGACCCCACCCTTTGGAGGCCCCCTCCGTCTGTGCCCCCCTTGGAGCGTTACAGGGCCCAGCAGAGCGTGCAGTGCAGAGTTGCACACCCTGCTCCGGACCACACTGCAAGGGCATGGAAGCCTGGGTTTCCAGTCTCACACCTTCCCTGTCCACACCGGAAACCCAGTTCCACCTTTTCCTTGGCTCCTCCTGATGTTTCCTGCTCTTGGTGTTGCTTTCAAGTGCCTTCTTCAGAATCTGAGCTGGAAACTTCAGTCTGTAATATCTGTGGTTTGCAAGTCTGGCTTCCCTAGAAGGTCATAAGCTTCTTACAACATCTTATTGTCTTTGTGTTTATTCTCGTATACCCTACAAAGTGCCACGCCTGATGTTTAATACCACATTGATATAGAATATTACCGGTAAATTTTCCGCCGCTGAAGGTCATTGGAAAGCCTGATGCTCCTCCAGCGAAATCACTCATCATTAGAGCAGTGTTTGCAGGCAGCCTCCCCCCATTGGGCCTGGTGCAGTCCACTGTGTTGAGTATCTTGTGACCTGCGGAGAGACAGCATGGCCTGGCATTCAGCCGAGATTTCAAACCATGCAATTGGAATGCCCATGCCAACAAAGTCTTCCAGGCATACTCTATAATCCAATTTATTTTATAATAGAACTGATTATGTTTAAGGAAAAGAGGAAGATTGCAATATCTTCAGTAGCACATTCTGAATTTTCAAGTGAATCAATGCATTCTGTTTGGCCCAGTAAATTCTGGGTGTCTCGTGAAGATGATTAGCTTAATTACATTCTGGGTCACAGATAGATTGCTCTCCTCAACCATCTCCAGATGTTGAGCCCAAAGGATGCAAGGAACAGTGATCAGATCAACAAGAATCCTTCTACCTTTTGCAGATTCTGTGCAAAGTTCATACGTAAATGATTATTGGGGCAGGAAGACCAAGTTGTCATAAGAAAGTCCAAGGTATATGATTGGATTTCCTTATGTTATTTCAAGATGAAAGTAACTAAAGACATTCAAGAAACATCATTTTGAAAAATTACTGTAAGTGAAATATAAAATATCAGTTGCCCAGTGGAAAAAAATCTTCACCCCTGCCATTACATACAACACATACTTGGTGATTTGTTCTCTAGAAAGATTGGTATGAATGATTGCTCATTTTCTAAGATAAAGGGTATAATATACTATATCCTCTAAAAATGAAGATAGAGAAGAGGATGAACATAGGATGAAATTACGACCATCTTTCCTCCCCAGAGTATTGCTCCTTTGTCATTGTTGCTGAGGATAAGAAAGTACCTTTGTACTCCACAATAATGCAAGTGTCCATCTCAGGATGAACGCCATCCATCAAGATCATGAACCGAAGGTTTTTGTCTACCTGGAATTTAACAATAAAACCAACAACTGTGTATATTTGTTTGGGCTTGAATTCAGTGTTTGAGAAGGGCGTCACTTCTGGAAAGACTGGTCAATTGGACCTTACTTTTTTTTTTTAAGCCCTTATTTGGAACTGGATTCATTACCCTGTCAGCAGGTTTATACTGTTGTCAATGGAGAGATAGCATCTTTTACTCGGGACAGTTATGTCCAATATTTGCAGCTTAATGAAGGCCATATTTACCCAGCACATGTGCAGATAACATAGTTATCCTTTCTGTTACTCCTGAGGTGGCCACCTCATCTACAGTTGACCTCAGAGAGCACAAGTGGAACGTATGGAGAGAATACAGATCTCTGACCTGCTGCCACGTTCCGAATGGCACTACGTTGACATTGGTCAGCCGGACACCACTGTGGTTCAGATTCCAGAACACAGGTCTTTCCGTGTTGCCAACATAAATGGGCACGTCTGGTCTTCTCTCAGAAAGCTTCTTTAGTGTGGGGTAACTAGGACCAGAAAAATGGAAAGCAGAAAGGTGAAAAGAATAGTATTGTCTAGTATAAGAGACAGCTTGCTCCTGCCACCATATGCTCACTGAAAAGCACGGACTTGGAAACCAACTCTCCCCAGACAGCAGGGAAGAGCCTCTGCCCAGGGCTGAAAAAATGGTGGCAGGAGTTTCCTGGGAGGTTGGGCTTCATCCTCAGAACACACGCGCCACGTGGGCGGTGGGATAGAAGGGACGGGGTGCTCAGAGCTGACAGCAAAGATCTGCCAGCCCTTCGTTTCCTCTCATTCCCGGGCAGCAGCTCCCAGTGCAAGAGAGGACAGGGCCTGTAGGTCCCCAGCACGTGGCATCAGAGTTTGTACCTTTCCAGGCTGATGGCCACACTGTGACAAGCCAAGCCACCAGCCGGGCAACCAACAACCAGGCTATTATCCCTAACCACGGATATGCATGCCCCTGTCATGCAGGAAGAGGTAAGGTTGCTTCAGTTGCTGTTGTGGGCATGGCTATGCATGTATATTAGTAACCGAGAAAGTGATGGAAATTTCCAAACGAGGGTTAGGAACCAGGACTCTGTAGTTCAGCAAAGGAACTGGGAAGATGTTCCTGCCTCCTCGGATAACTCAGCTCATTCATAAAATACCTGTCGCCTCTCCCTCCCTTCTGGCTGCCTGGGTTAGGAACTTTTAGATGGATCAGCAGTGTCTGATTGCTCTGGTTTCAGTGGCATGGGTGTGACTTGGGTTTGCCGAGCCCTGGGAAGCTGCAGGTCAGGGCGGCTGCAGGTCAGGGCAGCTGCAGGTCAAGGTGGCTGCAGGTCAGGGCGGCTGCAGGTCAGGGCGGCTGCAGGTCAGGGCGGCTGCAGGTCAGGGTGGCTGCAGGTCAGGGTGGCTGCCGTGTTGCCTGAGCCAAGGCGACCTGCTGCCTGCTTCTGTGTAACCTTGCAAGCTAAATTTGGTTGCTATCGTTTTAGATGATTGTAAAGAAAGTCAAAAGTGCAATAATACTATATGATGTATAAAATTATATGATTTGTATTAACCACAAAGTTTTACTGGAACACTCCCGTTTTCACTCAGGATCGCCATGGCTGCTTTTGTGCATTCTGTAAAGTCAGGTTAGTCACAGCATTGATTATGTGCCTGGCGAAGCCCGAAACGTTCACATTGACCCTTTACATGGAAAAAAATGCAGCGAGCTGATTCCTGCTATAACTGTTGAGCTGAGGCAGGGGGGAAGCTGATTCTTGCTATAACTGTTGAGCTGAGGCAGGGGGGAAGCTCGGTCCTGCAACCTGGACCCTCCACTTGCACCCAGGTTCTAATGGTGGCAAGGGAGGGGTCTGTCAACCCCGTCCTCCTTCCGACGGCTCTTCCTCATTCCCGAAGGTGCAGAGTGTGGCTGCACTTTTACAATTGAAATTGCGGTGTGCACCCAGACTTGTGTCCTTGGGAATGCTCTTTCCTTCCTTCTGGCACTTCACCGTGAGCGACCACCTCGAAGGAACCAAGGCACCTCCCTCCGTAGGTGCCAGCTGGGAGTGGGCGCCTTACCTCAGGTGGTCGGAGTGCATGTGGCTGATGTAGATCAGGTCCGCTTTGCACAGTCTCTCCAGCCAGTCAGACGGAGGCTCGTGCAGCAACCACCATCCTCGGGCAAAGGCAGGACCGGTCAACCAAGGGTCAAACACCACCCTCTTGTCTCCCAGCTTGAGGTCCATGCAGGCGTGGGTGAGATACGTTATCTGTCAAAAGACAGTGGGGTTCCTGTAATCCAGTCAGTACGTACCAAACGGAAGGTTTGGCTTGGTTCATGGACAGGTCAGGTCGGAGAACTTTGTTCCCCGATGAGGTTAAGCAAATCTTGGGCTCAACTGCAATTTAGCAGGTACCTGAAATAGAACAAAATTCCCAGCACAGTCCCTGACTATTAGAAGAGAGATTCCACCGTTCGGTAGGCTTTGTCAAACCAATCGATTCCCCCATATTCACTCTATTTGAAGTGGCTCCTAAACACTTACTATGACCTTCTCTACGAATATCTTTTGGGACTAGACCTTTGAAGCACGGTTTGCACGGTGTTGTGGCAGGGGCTTAGGGATTTACACCAGAGTGGCTGTGAGCGGGGACCTGAACGAATGACGCCCCATGAGCAGGGCGGTGGGCACAGCAGCACTGGCCGTCTGCTCTAGGTCAGCTGCTGCTTCTCCCCTCCAGGAGGCCAGGGTCGTCCAAGCACGGCTACACACCAGGCCTACAGACTGGGGAATTCCAGACCCGTCGCTCCTTCCCTGGCCTCCACCTGGCACATCCGCAGAACACCCCGAGAAGCAAGATAAGGAGGCGAACCCCAGGGCCAAAGCCAAAGGAGCAAGGGAGGAGAGGTCAGGAGGCAAATCAGCTCCAGTTATGCCCTGTCTGGGGTGCTTTCCTATTTTTTTTTCCCCTTAGAGAAGTAACTGCTTGGGGCTGGAGTGGTAGCTCAGTGGTTAAAGCACTTGACTAGCATGTGTGAGTACCCAGGTTCAAAACCCAGCACCACATACACATCTAAGTGTCAGAGCAATGAAAACCAGATGAAAAAATAAATAAAACTGATTCTATCTCTCTCCCTCTTTCTTTTTTTAAAAATAACTATTTAAATATAGCCAAGCTTCCAGAATAAATTTATAATTGTACATCTCTCCCAAGCAAGTACTTCCTCTGAAGAAAATTTGTCTTCTAAAGCTGGAAAAATACATAAGAAGTTTTGTGAAAGATCTTAGGGCAAGTTGTAGAAATACACAATTGGTCCCTTGCTGTGGCTTAGATGTGGTTTGTCCCCAAAGGCCACTGTGTCCCCAAAGGCCTGGAGGGAGCGATCACTAGGGATCATCTGTCCCTGGGAACAAGTTGTCATGAGCAGCTGGCAGCTCCCCTGGGGTGCTTCTTGCCACTCTGGCCCCTGCTCCTGCCCTTGTGATGCCATCCAATCTTGAAGGCCTCAGCAGAGCTGAGCAGGTGCAAGTCCCAGGCTCTTGAACCTCCAGAACTGTGTGCTGGCCTCTTTTCTTTATAAAGTACTCAGCCTCACATATTTTGTTACAGCAATGGAAAACAAACTAATACATCAATCTGTCTGACGATGATCTGCCTTCAAGGGTAATTTCTGAACTTGCTGTGGTAATTCTGCACGAATCTCCTTTGGAAACTCTCTCAAAGCTTTGTATTTCTTCCCCTGAATATGTACAAATGACATTTTAGTTGTATTTTTTAAAATGTTATAATTTTATTCCTTACCTGCACTTCCCCAAAAGCCAACTCTTCAGGAGACCTCGGATCTGAATCCCAGGGGTTAGGAGGATTTAGTTCTAGAAGTAAAAGTCTGTTGCTTTCATCCATTTCAACAACTAGAACCAAAGGGAAATAGATCGGGATTATTAACAAAAATATGATTTTTAAAATGTATCCCTGAAATAGAAACATGTGGTCCAAGTACACAGAGTACCCAAGAATCAAAGGAAAGTCAAGAAACAGAACCCAGGTGGTCAAACAACACCTGCTTATGACGAACCCAAATCCATTTGCTCATTCACCTGACACCTAAGGGACCCAGGAAATCCGGCAGGTTGAACACACACAGCTTCATGCTGATAGAGGAGGGAGAGAGGTGAATTCAAGGTGCGGTGAGAGTACACAGGAAGGAACACCTGGTGCACTCGCAAACCAAGCAAACCAAACAGCAAGCAATGATGGGGCGCTGGGGGACACAAAACAAATGCGGTTAGGTGAGGCAGGAGGGCTGGGCGCCCAGCGCGTTTGCAGGAGCAGAGGCTCGGGGAGTTCGCTATTCGCAGAGCACCTGGTACCAGATGCCCGGGAGACCACAGGGGTCAGGTGGATGTGTCCGTCCCAGCAGGCCCTGAAGGACCCAGTGCATGCTAAGCAGTTTGGACTTTATCTGAGAGCACTGGGGAATCAATGAAGAATGTGAAGTCACCATGGGACCCTGGTATAGCCTGCACGAAACCCACCATCCTCTGCCTCCCTTCAGCTGTGAGCTCAGGGCTGTTTCAGACGCAGCTCATGCGTGTTTTCTACACAGCTCTGGGCAGTGAGATGTGGGGAAGACTCTAGCAGGATTTGCAGAACACCGCTCTTCCTGACCACGAGGAAGCCCTTCAACTTCCCCTCTTTGGGGGGTACACAGTTGCTGCCTTGGTAGGAACAGGAGCCATCGTGCGTGAGATCCTGAGGAAAAGAGCCACTTAGTGAGGGGGACAAAGCGCAGAGGTTTAATAAGCTGGAACACCGACCTTCCACTTCCTTGCATGTGAGGCGAAAGGCCTAGCAGCAGGCCACTTCATCTGGGCTCACAACCAGCCGCAGTCCCTCCTTGTTGCAGCAAGAGAGGAATGGAGTCGGGCTTGACCTCAGGCAATGGGAGAGCCAAGCGAGGGTCGGCCGCAGGGAGGCAGAGTACACGGAGGGTCCCCTGCAGCCTGGGAGTTCATGGCACAGGGTGGCGGGCTCAGCATGGAGGCCGAGGGCCCTGCCAGGGACTCTCACTGCCCCCTTCACAGATGGCAACCCATTCTCCTCTGTTGTCATCTTTAACCTTAGCTACTTCCAACGATTCACAGTCGGTCCCAACAAACTCCAATAATTGTATTCAATTGCCATCAGAGAGCATGTTCAGATGTCCTCAAAGCACAAAAGGATGTTTTATCTACACCTTTCAAACAAAAATGAATTATACTCACTTTGAAAAAAACTGAAGTAAAAACAACTATAAAATAAAACATGGCTCACTTAAGTATTTGTCTAGTGGTGAACAAAGTTTTGTCTGTCAAGCTTCAGGTTTTCTAAGTCATTTGAGGGACTATACCAAGGAAAGGATTGAAAATGTAGGTTTGACAGCAGAAGACAGGAAATAATCAATATCAGAGCAGAAACCAATGGAATTGAAAATAACAACAACAACAATATAAATAAAAAGAATTGACAAAACAAACAGATGATTCTTCCAAAAATGAATAAAATTGATAGACCCCCTAGCCAATCTCACTAAAAGAAGGAGGGAAATGAAGCAGATCAACAAAATCACCAATGAAAAGGGAGCAATCAGGCTCCAGCGGTGGCTCAGTGGTTACAGTGCTTACCTGGCATGTGTGAGGACGTGGAGTCTAACCCCAACACACACAATGTACACAACAAAGTGTCAGAGCAATGAAAGCCACATGAAAAAAATGAAATTGGTTTTCTCTTTCTCCCTCTCTCACTGTCCCTCTCTCTTAAAACAAACAAACAATGACAAAAATAAAAACAAAAAGGGAGCGATCACCAACTGACCCCATGGAAATCCAACAAATTATAAGAACATATTTTGAAAAAATTTATTCCTCTAAATTAGATAATCTGGAAGACATGACCAAATTTCTAGACACATTCAACATTCGCAAATTGACGCAGGACGATATTGAAATCCTAAATAGTCCAACAATAGGCACTGAAATCTATGTAGTAATTAAAAGCCTTCCAAAGAAAAAAGGCTCAGGACCTGATGGATTCCCCACTGATTTATCACACCTGTGAGGAGGACCTAACACCTCTCCTTATGAAGCTATTCCAAGAAATTGAAAAGGAGGGAACCCTCCCAAACACGTTCTATGAGGTAACCATAACTCTGATACCAAACCCATCAAAGACACATCAAATAAAGAAAACTACAGACCAATATCCCTGATGAACATTGATGCAAGAATCCTTAATAAGGTGCTAGCAAACCATATTCAAAAACACATCAAGAAGATAATTCACCATGATCAAGTGAGCTTCACTCCAGGGAGGCCATTGGCATAACTGGCCAATGCAAGGCTGGTTCGACACACGCAAACCAATAAATGTGATTCATCACTTAAACAGAATTAAGGACAAAACCATATGATCATCTCAATTGATGCAGAAAAGACCTTTGATCAAATCCAGCACCCTTTCATGACCAAAATTCTAGATAAAATAAGGATTAAAAGACCTTATCTTAACTTTGTAAAGGCCACATAGTCCCAACCCTCAGCTAGCATAATACTAAATGGAGAAAAGCTGAAAGCATTTCCACTAAACTTGGGAACAAGACAAGACTGTCCACTCCCATCACTTTTATTCAATATAGTTCTTGAGACCCTAGCTGGAGCAATCAGGCAAGAGAAAGAAATCAAAGGGATAAGAATAGGAAGAGAGGAAAACAAACTACCCTTTTGTGCTGATGACAAGATCCTATATCTGGAAGACCCAAAAAACAGTACAAAACTGCTTGCACTTATAAATAGATTTAGCAAAGTGGCAGGCTACAAAATCAACACCTATAAAACAATAGCTTTCCTATACGCTAACAATAATAGGGCAGAAGAAGAAATCAGGAAATTGGTCATGTTCACAATATCCTTTAAAAGAATAAAATATTTTGGAATTAATCTAACAAGGGAAGTAAAAGACCTCTATAATGAAAATTATCAAACATTGAAGAAAGAAATAGAAGAAAACCTGAGAAAATGGAAAGATGGTCCATGTTCTTGTTTAGGCAGAATTAACATAATTAAAATGGCCATTCTGACAAAAGAACTATACAGATAATGCAATCCCCATCAAGATACCAATGTCATTCTTTACAGATATAGAAAGGGCAATTCTCAAATTTGTTTAGAACAAGAAGAAATCCATAATAGTCAAAACATTACTAAACAAGAAAGATAAAGCAGGTAGATTTGGAATACCAGATCCAAAACTGTACTATAGAGCTGTAGTAACAAAAACAGCATAGTACTGGTATCAAAATAGGAATGAAGACCAATGGAATAGAATAGAAGACTGAGACAAACCCACAAATCTTTAAACATCTGGTCCTTGACAAAAGGGGTCAAAATAAATCATGGAGGAATTACAGCATATTTAACACATGGTGCTGGACAAACTGGACAGGCATTTGCAGGAAGTTGAAATTAGATCCTTACCTCTTACCTTGCACAAAAATCAAATCAAAATGGATCTAAAAGAAAATTTAGGATCTCACAAACTGATGAAATCTAGGTCATTTGGATAATCATTTAATATCCAGAAAAACAAATGACGTTCCCTAAACCCTTTATTAAGGAGGAATAATAGAGATGAACTGGAATGAAAACACACCAGAAAACTATAATAATAAAATAGCTGTTATTGGCATTAGGACCACTAAAAAGTAGATCCTTAATGATATAACTGATTAATAAATATATTCTAATGAGGATATCACAAACTGGCAGGCTACACAACAGATGGTGCTTGCCAGTGGGTTAGCTAAGTACTCCAACAAGGAAACTGGATGATGCAAAAGAATTTCAAAGCGGGGCTTTTAAGTTTAACAGCAATGGAAATAATTCCAAAGGAAAATCTAAGCAAATACAAACATGAAATGAAAATGTTCTAACTCCAAATAAATATGGCAGGCACGTTTTGCTAAAAGACGGTTAGGCAAAGCATGACCACTGTATTTGTTAGACAAATGTAAGTAAAAACAATGATACGATTTTTGCCTCAAATGAGAGAAGGCTGAGGGCTGGGGATGTAGCTCACAGGTAGAGTGCTGGCCCAGCACACCCAAGGCCCTGGGTTCAATTCCCACACTGGGAAAGAAAATGAGAAAACTCTGAAATCAAGAATGCCCTGAGCTAGTGAGGCATGGGGTGAAAAGTCATGCTCGGAGCAAGACTTCCTCCATTCCCAAGAGAGGACGGTCACGCCGTTCATCACAGAGAGCGGGTGAATGGGGACTCTCTTCACTCACTTAGGGCGTCAGACTAAAACGCTGTGTTCGGGGCTGGGGTGGTGGCTCAGCAGCTGGGAGCTTGCCTGGCATGTGCGAAAATGCAAGTTCAAAACCCCGGCTCCACATGCACAACGACGTCTCGGAGCAACAAAGGCCACAAGAAAAACTAAATAAAATTGATTCTCTCTTTCTCTCTCACTGTCCCTGTCTCTTTAAAAATAAATAAAGAAAAATAAAAGGGTTGTGTTCATCACGCCTTTCAGTTCGCAGCACACCTGGTCTCTGGAAAGCCACTGTGTTGACCCTTTATTCCCTTTACCTCACCTCGCCCTTTGCCATTCTGAGTGCTTGTGCGGAAAGGGCTTTATATTATGTGCCTGCGTTGTTCAGTAACAGCCTGGGTTTCCAGGCTGCTTCTCACTTCTTTTCACCCAGGCCTCTGGATTTAAGATCCAAGACGCTGCCCTGCGCACACCTACTCTTCCAGCTGCACACCCACCGCATGTTACCTATTCCCTTCCCTGATCCGGCACAGCTTCTCTGCAATAGATGCAGGAGTGCGATTTGCGATCCCGGGGTGTTTACAGACCTCATCTGACTAATTACTCTCAGCTATTTCCATTTTTTCTGTTGTTGGTGGTGTTTTTTGGTACTGGGGATTGAACCCAAGGGTGCTTAACTTCTGAGCCACATCCCAGCCCTTTTTTGGTTTTTTATTTTGAGACAGGGTCTTGCTAAGATGCTGAGGCTGGCTTTGAACCCTCAAGCCTCCCACCTCAGCCTCCAAAGCCACGGGGATTAGAGGCACGAGCCACCATTCCTGGACTATCGAACACTTTCTAGAACAGCTGTACCAGCCACACTCCCAGCACGTGCTTGAGGATCTCAATGTCCACCATCATCTTAGTTTCTAACTTCTCACCAGTCATAACGATGGACCGGGACCTGGTTCACTTGCTGGTTTCTGATTACTCATTATTTGCAGTTTTCTGATTTATGAGTTATGTAAGTTTCTTTGTGTGTTTATTAGCCTGCAGGTTCCTCTGTAAAACGCTAGTTCCCATCCTTCCCTTTTTAAATTGCACTTCCTGTCTTGTCTATATCAACTTGAACTCCCTTCTACCACAAGATTAATCTCTTGCTGGTTATAAATATTGCAAAATGATCTCTCCAGCTGTCGCATGGCTGTTTTTCCTGAACTAGAAATCTTAGGTGCTGATGAAATCATATTTGTCAAACTTTGGTTGCCATCTGCAGGGTCAAGTGCCTCACATCTCCAGGCCACAGAGATCCTTCTGCTACTTTCATATCTTGCCTTTCACACTTCGCCACCTGTAGGCTGAGATGTGGGAGGTGACAGAGGGGTGCAGGAGCCTTAGACCCTTTGCCAGCCACGCCATACCCACACCACCAAGTGCAGAGAAGCTATGTGCACAAGCCCACCAATTCTATTTTCGATGGCAAACAAAACGAAACAAATCTAAACTAAAAATCACAGACAGCTTAAATTCCAACAGAGAAATAACTAAATAAATTATACGATAATATTTAAGGTGAACGTACTTTAGAATCATGTACACGGTCATGAACCTCATAAAGACGTTTGGTCAACGATGGCCCACATAGTCAGTGGCCCATGAGACTAAATTGGAGCTAAAAAATTGCTATTTCCTGTCAACATGTAGCCGAAGAGGCAAGAGAAAAGGAAACTAGGAGAATGAAAGGAAGAACCTCTAAGAAAGCGTGGTGAGGGGCTTAGTAGAACGCTTTTGCATACCTGGGAAGCTCCTTAAAATGTTATTAAAAAATAAAATTGCTGGGCGTGGTGGTGCACACCTGTAATTCCCCGCAGCTCTGGAGGCTGAGGCAGGAGGATCACAAGGTCAAAGCAGCCTCAACAAGTTAGTGAGGCCCTAAGCAACTCAGTGAGACCCTGTCTCAAAATTAAAACCAAAAATAAAAGGAGGATGAGGATGTGGCTCAGTGATTAAGCACCCCTGGGTTCAACCCCTGGTTAAAAAAAATACTTACAAGAAAATCTGTAGCGAATAAAAGAAACTGCCTAGCGAGCTGCTACGGACCTACTTCTAGAAAGAGTGACATCTTCTCAAGAGAGCCTGAGGCAGGTCCTCTAGGAGCCACCACAAGGGCACCATTGTCAGAGACACAGCAGCTCCTGCCCCCGAAGACCTTCCTGCAGGATGAGATGAGCCGGTGGAAGACAGGGTAGAGGCGATCCTGACCCCGTAGGACCTGTGTGTGTGTGTGCCTTAGTGATTCACAAAACAAATTTAAATAAAAAATAAAAGATTTAAAAGTAGAAGAAAACTTGTAGAATAAGGATATACGAAAATACTTCTGTACGGGTACACAATATGTTTGTGTTTTAAATTAGGTGTTGTTACAAAGAGTCAAAATGTTAAAAAAAAATCCCCAATGTGACAAAGTCAGAGTCACCCAGGTTTGCTTACGAAAGAAAGAACAGGCTCTTCCATGCGTTCCGTGCCACCCGAGTGTGCAGGGTGTGCAAGCACCACGGCTTGCACAGCTGTGTCCCAGGCCTGCACCTGTGCTCCAGCTCGCCCAGAGCAATTCCAGTCCTGCACACTCCACGCCTGCCAAGTGCCTGGACAGGTGACTCGTTCTAAATCCTGACCTCGCTGTGGTCTCTGTACTCAGGTACATTAGACACACACATACTCCCCCTCATGCGCTAAGTGCCTACGGGATTCGGTGCAGCAAGGCGTTACGCAGGCTTGACACTCTGCACTACCCGGGGTGTAGCAAGCTGTGCCATTGGGATGGGTGTCAGCACACTGTCCCCTCTGCACACCGATGCGGTTGCACAGCAAGGCAGCTCTCAGAACCCAAAGACCCCGACACTACCTGACTGATACTCGTTACAATAAATCAAAAGCAATAATAACTACCATAAGATAATTACAACTATTCATAAAATTGAGCCTAAAATAAGCCTGGAGAATGGAACAACCATCTGAAAGATCAACAGGAAACAGAGGACTGTAATCCAACGAGCCCTAGCAGAGCTACAGAGAACACACCACTCACAACAGCACAACACACTCCCCACAAGGGTGCGTGGAACAAAAGACAAGCTTCAACAAAGTTAATAGGCACAAAAACATACGTAAAATACGTTTTCTGAACACAATGAAATGAAATGAAATACAAGAGAACAGCACTGTGGAATTCATGAATATATAGAAATTAAACAGCATAGTTCTAGCTAACAAGTTGGTTAAGGAGGAAATCACAAGAGAAATCAGAAAACACACTGAGTCAGGCAAACCCATGCATGTGTGTAATCTCAGCTACCTGGGAGGCTGAGACAGGAGGATCTCGAGCTCAAGGCCAACCTGGGTAATTTAGTGAGATCCTGTCTAAAATAAAATATTAAAAGGGCTGGGATGCAGCTTGGGGTTAAAGTACTCGTGGGTTCAATCCTCAGTACCAAGAAGAAAGGAAGGGAGGGAGGGAGGGAGGAAGGAAAGAAGGAAGGAAGGAAGGAAGGAAGGACAGACATTGAAACAAATGAAAACTAAAACACAATATGCCAAAACTAATGGAATGCAGCTAAATCCCTGTAGAGAGGGAAATTTATTCTTGTATACATTTACATTAAAAAAGAAAGACCTCAACCAAAAATCTTTACCTCCTCCCCTAAGAAACTAGAAAAATAATAGCAAACAAAACTCAAAGCAAGCAAAAGGAAATACTAAAAATTTAAAGCAGAAACATACAAACTAAAAAAATAGAAGACAAAAGAGATCATCAATGAAAATAAAATTTGGCTCCTTAAAAAGATCAACAAAGGCAGAAAACTTCAGTTAGACTGAGCAAAATATGAGGTTTCCAAGTTATTAAAATGAAGAATAAAAATGGGGAATTATTGTTGCTCTTACAGGAAAAAAAAAAGAATCAGAAGGGAACACTATGAACAATTGTATACCAAAAAATGATTTGGAGAAATTTCTAGAAAAATTAGCATATTTTAAAATACTGACCCAAGTAGAAATGGAAAAATCTGAGCAGACCTATAACAAGGGAAGATTTTAAACACGTATTCATAAAGCTCAGGCCCAGATGATTCCGTTGGTGCATCTGATAAACAGTTTAAAGAAAAATTAGCTTCCATCCTTCAGAAACTCATCTGGTAATAGAAGTAGAGAAAACACTTTCCCACTCATTCAATGGGTCAGAATTCACCTGATAATAAAGTCAAACGAAGATATTTCAAGAAAAGAAAACCACAGATCAGTATTTCTTATGAATATAGATATAAGGATCATTAACTAAATATTAGCAAATACAATTTAGGAATTACACAACATGACCAAGTAGGATTTCCGCCAGGATGTTTCAATATTCAAAACCTCAGTCAAGGGGCTGGAGCGGTGGCTCAGCGGTTTCGGTGCTTGCCTGGCAAGCATGAGGACCCGGGTTCAAACCCCAGCACCACGTACCCAACTGAGTGTTGGAGCAACTAAGGCCATGTGAAAAACTAAATAAAGTTGTTTCTCTCTTTCTCTGTCTCTCTCACTGTC